>CAXAMN010022536.1:0-23799 GCA_963970005.1 Durusdinium trenchii | reverse complement strand
GGATCTTTCAGAACGAATCTGATGTCCCTCCATTCGGTACCTTGACTGAAGCTCCCACCAACAGTATGCTTCGTGCTGGTCTTCTTCGGTTGCCCATCACTTGCCGACATAGCAACGTTCAAGTACCTGTCGAAGTTGTCCTGAGAAATTGGGACCTGGATCTCGTCCTCTGCCATGTTGTTCAAAGCACTGACATGAACTTTATTCATTGAACACAATAGGATGACCCTTTCTCTCGTGAGTTGTTTCTCCATCACAGCCCAAATCTTGTTCTTGTCGCCGCCTGTGATATAGTTCGCACTGGGAGCACCTGCAACTGAGTACATAGCTTTCCAGGCACGTGACGATTTGGTGGCCAAGGCACCACTTCGTCTCACTTGGTCTACAATGTCGGTGACAATGTGACTGTGATCATATCTTGCTGGCCCGAAGAACTTTGAATCTGGCTGGATGTTCACTAATACTGGAGTAGTCAGGAGCTGTCCGATCGAATGGACCTTCTCAGCCAACTTCCTTGAGAACTCTTTGAATGTCGCCTCGGTCAACCTCAGTGTGCTGCCGTTCGGAAACATACAATGAAGACACAGCCAGATGTGGACGGTTGTACCGTCCCCCTGATCTTGTCCATGTTCTTCCAAGAAAACGACTACTCTATCAAGAGTATCCAGGATGTCTTGATGCCTTTCTCCCTGAACTTGGAATACACAGCAATTTTCGAATGCCATCTCAGTTCGGATACCGTACTGCATCGTCGTGATTTTCTTTGACGAACTTGCTCTAGTCGCATAGTCAAGGTCTGTCACAAGAATGGTGTGTCCGGTACCGACTCCTCTAATCTGGCCACTCAAATGATCAACATCCATGACTCCTGTATCCCCGTCAATCATCACCTTGTCCTTCTCCTCGGTGTGGCACCCAACTTTGGATGAAAGGAACTTGATGTGATATGCGGCCTCCTCTGGCACATCGTTCAACTTCAAGATAAGTACCATGGCCCTTGCTGAGGGATACTGAAAACAACTTGTCAGATCGAACTCTTCAACCATCTCAACATAGAGCTTTGTCCAAAAACCGTCGCTCTCGTTCACTTTTGTCCTCAAATGAGAATCGGTGAGAGGTTGAAGCCCCATTGATGAACTCGATCTATAATTTCCACCCAAAGTCACCCCGACATAATACGTGAGCCTTCTCACATACTGTCTCCAATCTCTTCCTGGCTCGGCTGTACGAGGACCAGCAAACGGAGCTGTAGCGTAAGCAGTGGTACTGCTTCGATAAGTCCAGAGATTGAATATGATGGGTTTGCCAAGGTAGTCCATACCGTTGCACCCGATAGTCGTCACACCTTCAGGAGGAAGCGTGACAAACCATTCTTTTGGCTGTGCAGGCTGTTTCGGCTTCGGCATGGGTTTGCACTTTGGCGGAGCTTTCGGTGGAGGTCGTGGAACATCATACGCTCCATGAGGTACATCGGATGACCAAGGATCCCATTGTTCATTGTTCCTTTCCCAAGGTGGCCTAGGACCTGAACTAGATGAAGTGTAAGGACCGCCCGGTGGTACCGAACTTCCTTTTCCTCCAAAAGTCTGGGTATAGTCATCACGATTCTTTGGTGCTCCACTTTGATCTCTTGCCCTTCTTGCTTCCTCCCTCATCTGTTTGGTGATTTCATCCTGACTAAGCCCTTTGTTCTTGGCATGATGGATCCGAAATTGACACAACCATTGAGGTTCCACCGCACTGAAATCTTTCAGATTGGGTGGTCCGATTGAGGGATTCTCGAAGGTTAAGTAGATCTTCTCCTTTGGCTTGCCCAAGGTCTCCAGATCTGGTTCTTCATCCAGGTTGGCTTCGGATAAATGGAGCTCTGCAATGTACTGATTCAAGATACTGATCGATGTGTCCCTTGCGAGAAGGTCTCGATGGACTCCTAGTTCAGCACCAAGAACATTGTAACCTGCTGTCCACACATCCGGTTTCACCTCTGGAAACCATTCTTTCAAATGCTGGAATGCAGCAAGCATCTGCGCATTCGTTTCAGATCTGAGGGAAATGGCAGAGTGCTCAATGACATGCCTATGAATGCATTGATACAACGCTTGGATGCACTGGAAATTGTTGATTGCGGCACATCTTTCCAAGGTTCCTCCCGATTGCCCTTTTGCAATGATCTGAATGAGGTCAGTCAAAGATGTGAGATCTTCGGGATGATTCTTGTTGTGAAACCTCAATGCAAATCCCAATGACGCACCCGCCAAGCTGATGTATCTGCAGCTGCGTTCCCAATGTTCGCCGGTCATTGCCATGTAGTTGCTGCTACGACCTTCAATGGGTATCCTGTGATGCAGATCATTCATGGAATCATAGAAGTACCCGTCCCTCGTGATGTCTAGAAGTGAATCTTTTGACATCGCAGTGGAATTGATACCTTTCATGCCTCGTTTGGCGACCTTCTCATTCAGGTCTGCCAACATCCCTTTGACTGGTGCTTCTTGGTTGAAGGGTTCCGGCATGAATAAAGCCAAGAGATTGTCTGCAAATAATTCCAACCTGTCCCAAACATCATTGGATGCAAACGCCTCATAGGGAAAGTGCTCCGGGTTAGGAGGAGGTGGCGGCCCAAGAGGTGTGTGTTCTGGTCGTACCTGTCGCTCTTGACTCTTGGCGATGCCGATCACCCTCTTTATTCCAGCAAAGAATGCCCTTGTTACCTCCTTGCCGTCGTCCGTCTCTGGGTCATACTTGCTGAGCAACACTCTGAGGGATCTCACGAGGCGCTCTTGGATGGTTCCACCCTTGGCTTCAACGGCGCAATAACAAGCGCTGATAGAGTAGACGGGTGGTACCCCTCTCTCCATCCACTTCTCTGCCAGTTGCAGAGCTTGTCCTGGGTCCATGTCTTCGACGAACTGTCTAGGAACAAGTGTAGGACTCTCCCCTCGTCTGCTATCCAATTTCTGGAGGTGTTCTTTCAGCTTCTTGGCTGAGGCCATGCTCCTCCCTGTGGCCCCATAAACAGTAGAACGGAACATGTTGACTACACAATCTCCACGATGTAGGGATGTTGTCAATCTCCAGAAATGGCTCACGAATGCTAATGAGTTCCCCCTTTGTGGTAGGGTTGCCGGTGACAGCCCAACAGTGATTGGATGGAACTCAGCGAACTTCTTCTTGGCAAATTGCTGGATCACGCCGGCACCAAAATGGCTAGCTTGGTTGGTCTCAAAATCTTGCTCAAGATGATTGTGAAAGGTAATGACACTGGCGCATGAATCATGAGTGTCATGGTTGTTTTCACAAGTGAATTTCTTCTTCTTAGAATCGTGAACCGACTGAATGATCTTGTCAAATCTTTTATTGATATTGACTTCTGAACATGGGTTACCGTTTGACATGGAGGGATGCGGCGATCGCGACCAATCGTAAAGCACAGGAGCACGGCTGGTCACATGCTGCTTCTTCCACAATGACAATGCACGTTTGTTCAAAGTCTCTATCATATGCTGCGCAATTCTAAGAGTATACAATTGAGTTACTCTCGTTTCTCTTCCGGCACAAGGTGCATGCTGATGTTTATGATCACACTTCTTCATCAAACTTTGAAACTGCACCCCCCACGACACAATCCTCCACGGCTTCTTGATGGGTATATTTCTATGACCATAATGAGTTGCGAGGCCATACATACATCCGTCGAAGTCATGTACGTGTGATTCCGTGCCTTCTATCAGAGTTGTCATTCTATCATCTCTCCAATACTCGCAACTTCTAGGTAGCTCAGTAAGCGCACATGCTCCTATTGCGAATACATGGTCAAGTGCATGGGCAAAGCAATTCCACAACGACCAATACAACTCTTGATGTTTCTCAATCTGCATTTCGGCCTTTATACTTACAGTCCTATTCAAGCGATTCCATGCAGAACCACCAGTGCAAGGACCCGCAAAGAAGACACAATCAAGACTGGACCGGACACATGCTTTCACTTTATTGATGCCATAAGCAGAGCAGGCATCGTCGTCCTCTGTGATTGTCACGATGTTCATGAACTGCTTCTTCAAACACGTCTGGAGAAAGGTAAACCAATTCTGTTCTTCAGCACACATGAGGACTAAACATGGGACATTTCTTTCGAGCTCTTGTAGCATGATGCATCTATCAAAGATATCTTGAGGACCCTTGACGTCTTGCTGATGGAGTTCGAACTGATATTTGTGTGACCGTCCTGATCTCCTTTGTAAGACCAAATGCAACACGGGTTTTCTTCCCGGAGGTGTGTCACTTGCAACATATTTTGCTGTTTGTGCAATGAACATGTGCTCGTGGGCAATGGTGTTCATCCCCCACGCTTGTATGCCTGTTGCAATCGCCGTGACATCGTCCTTTTGCTTGTTATTGCTGTTGTCTGTCGTTTCATGTTGTGGGCTGTGTCCGTGACCGTTGGAAACGATCAGGAATGTTGTATTTCCTATCCATGGATCGTCCTTACCTACGGAATTACCCTTGAAACGCCAGGAATCAACTTTTGTGTCCTTACCGCTCTTGTAGTACTTCTCAGTCCTACGATAATCAGACAAATCCGACAGCCGGACAGGACAGTGTGAGTCCTCACTAGGGACAAACTCGTGTGTTCTCGGCACATTATGCACTCGGGTGAGTGTGTCGCCATCGCGTCGCCATTCATCTCGGTAATTTTTATTTGTTTTTGGGTTTTTCCCCTTCGAATCCAGGCGCACAAAATGGTCTTGCACCGCACCGAAAGCGCGAATTGATGCACCGTCCTGCCCCCCACTCCCCCCATGAACAAGACGTAAAAGCGTGTTGATCACACGAAGGGTGGCAGGATGACAATTGTTGAGAGGAACCTCTTGGGACTGGAGCAAAGCTGTATCAGTCGACAAGGAGGCAATAGAAAACTGTAGCACAGCGTCTGGAGCCCAAGGAACATTGGCTAAGGCCAGGAACGGGGATTGAGATAAGCAGGCGCCCGCCTCTGGAGATGAGGATGCCTTGGAGGCATGATACAGGAAGCATGCACGTTCGACCCAATGATCAAAGCGCAAGGCTTGCTGCAGTGGCGTAGCTTCTCGTTCCACACAATTCCAGGAACCATTAACAAGGACCCATGTACTCCGACACGTGTCTGACGGTATGTAGCGACCCGGTGGGAAGCGACGATAATAGACTGGGACTTTGACGACATAGATGCAATCTCCATTGGGGAGATCCTGGACACCTTCTTTTCCTGTCATTCCTTTTACAAAGACTGCACGAGGCAAGACCGGAGTCTGAGTGTATGGGAAATTAGGAATGTCATCCGTCTTAGTCTGAAAGATTTGATGATCGATTTTCTTATGATCGACTGATGGAGAGACCATGTCAGCCAACTCTTTGGAGCTCAAATCCTCTGGGTCAAGAAGGTTGATCAACATACAAGCCCGGCGCCACGCAAGTGGAGTCCGAAAGGCCTTTGTATGAATATCAGCACACATCTTGTGGGAGATCTCGTAGAGCAGCACGAAATGGTCCTGTTGAAAATGTTCATGCAATGAGACAATGGATATCCCATGAGTGCGTTCAAGATGACGCATGGTGGGATTCTTCCCGGTTCTGGCAACTCCAATCATACCTTGATTATCATCATGGAACAATATTTCAGGAGCTTTGCCCGAGAGCGTTTGCCAGAGGCCGATGGAGGGTATCCCAAAGTTGCGGAGAGTGGAATCCGCCGCGACTATTTCTGCTTCAGGTGTTGAATGGCTGATACATCCTTGACGTTTGCTCCCTCCAGCAATGGGAAATCGTGTATGCTTACCTTGTACGTGCATGTGAGAGCCCGACGTGGAACGAAGGGTCTCACCGCAACCAGCAAAATCAGCATCAGCGAAGATTCCGACTGAGAGAGTTGCGATCGGATTGCCAACCCATCCAATCATGCGCTTGTCTAGAGTGCTGTTGACATAGCACATGAGATGATGCAAACGAGCATCATCATTGCTGGTCCATTTATTCACATTCCTGGCCAGCATGTTGATTGATCTCAATAGATCGAATCGAGCAATTCTGGCAGCGTACAACAACTTCATGAGTATACTCGCTGCATGTGGCGCCAAAGAACCACGGTTTCCATCGTCCGGAGCGACGTCAGATTCGGACTTGGAATGCAACTTACCAGAATACTTGGGGTCAAAGGTGTTAGCACACCATGGACACGTAACGGCCTCTTTCCCTGGAGCGGGTGCTCGTGCGGGATGAGATTTGGTTTCTTCTGGGACGCTTGGTGTCGTGACCTTCTTCAATTTTGTATCATGACCGACAATGTCTAAATACTTCTCGACGGACAGTTTCAACAATCCTTCCATGTTGTATGAGACGGTGTTGACTACTGTTCCATCGTGGAGTTTGGACTCTCCTCGTGTGAGCATGCAGCCGAGATAAAGTCCAAGATCAGTCTCGGGCTCAATCCTGAGTTTCGTTCGTAGCATAGACCATCCTTTGGTCATGTTCTCGGTTGGTCCGGCAAGTTTCAGGTCGTCCACATATATAACGAGAAGAAGTTTCAGGCCTTCATGAAAATACATTGATGGCCATTCATCACCAATTGGCTTGAAGCCAAGTTGGCGCACCTGCGTATCGCAGTGCTTCTCCCACACATTGTACCTGCCTCCGGATGTCCATACAAGGCTTTGAGGAGGCGTACCACTGGTCGATGATACTTTGATACATCAACATCATCTGGCCACGCGTCTGACGGTAACTCGACCCAACAGGGCGGTCCCGTAAGAGAAGCCTGAATGTATGCCTGAATCGCATCAGCGAGCTTGACCGAATGTCCGGGAACACATCCATAGAAATCTGCCCATCTAGAAGATTCAAAGGACGCTGGTGAATTGCCCAAGTCCTGAAAGAAAGCTGCTTCCCAATTCTGATTCTTCACTTTGTTTCCTAGCAATACTCCTCTTCCCTTAAATTTTCGTCTCTCATCACTCATTGGCAACTGGTAGTTCTTTTCCACAATGATGCCATGGACCCTTGCAAAGTGCACGACCTGCTTCAGAGTGAGCGCTTCTTGTTTTACGTCGTGATACTCCCGAATCACAGAGAAGTCGAACACTCCTTGCTCATGAAGTCCCAACCATTCTTTTCTCATTGAGGCTTTGGCCTTGGGATTCTTCAGCATTTCTGCTCGACTAACAGGTCTGGAGACTGCTGCATTGAACAGGTTCCGATAAGCACTCATCGGGTTCGTTGTGTCAGCATATGTGTATCTTTCTCGATGTTTGGAGATCGAGTTGATGCAGGGCATTGACGGAAATGACAAGTGATGATCTTTCAAGTTCTTTGTGAAATCTTCGGTTGTGCATCTATTGGATTCCGTTGGCATTGCATATGCTACTGCCATGTCATTGAGGATTTCTCCACTGTTGACATCAATGATATTGAGTGGATCCCAAGTAGCACGCGGGCCGAACCCATTCTCCACACTCGTCCATTCCTCCCATTCGACTAAGTAATCGTCGTCGCTTGGGAGTTCTGTGGAAAGTGTAGATGCTGAAGATGGACTATAGCCCCCCATGTCATCGTCATCGGTGATCAGTGTCCGATCTTTCTTCAGATCAATGAAGATGTTGGGCGATACGTCCTTAGGATCATCATCCTTGTCCTCCTTCTTTTTCTTCTTCCTTTTGTCCTTGCTGGATCCCGCACCTTTACTCTCTCTCTCTTTCATCTTTTCTTTCTCGAGAGCTTCTTTCTTCTCAGCGATAGCTCTATCAGATAGAGACAACGCTTTCCATTCTTCTGGAGTATATTTTGATCTTGGTCTCGGTGATGACCTGAAGAACCTTCTTCCGTCTGATCCAACCTTATATGGATTCCCTTTCCTGTCCAGTTTCACGGTTTCACCATCATCATTCAAGTAGATGATACCATCACTTGCTTTTCCCATGGACATGTGATCCATTGAAGGATCTCCAACTGGCGGGTGATCTTCCCTGCCGGTCGAAGGTGGTACCTTCGCCTTGGCAGGTTTGGACAATATTTTGGAGTGACCGCCATCAGGTTTTGGATCATCATCATCACCGGGATCATCTCGTTCTTCATCATCTGCTTCATGATCTCCAATGGCGTCTTCGTCGTCCTCATCCCTAATCTCCCTTTCCGCAAGCTCCTCAAAATCCATACCGGGCTCAGTTGGTTCGTAATCTCCATAGTCAATCATTTGACTAGGATCTCCGACCTCTGGCTCTCCATCTCTCCTGTCACGGATCTTCATGCCTTCCAACGTGTTGTTGATCTTCTCGTATCCTTCCTTCAACGGGAATTCGATGGGAGCGAGGAATACCAGGGTCTCTGTGAGCTGTGGTGTGAGTAGCTTTCTGATAGGGCGATTGGCATCAAATGCAAGGCTTTGATGTGCAAAAGTTTCAAGACTCCACACTCTGTATTGTCTCGACCAGTTCATCCCGGGCTTGATCTCATATCCGGCGAAAATACCTGGGATTCCCTTGGGATCAAACTTGTGCTTCTGCTCAATCCTTCCTTGACTGCTCGGCATGAAGAAGACCTTTGCACCAAAGGGAATCTTCTCTCCATGGAACTCTTTTCCATGTAGCTTGTACCAAGGGCTCACTCCATCCTCTCCTTCCTCAATGTTCAAAAGATGGCTGACGCATTCTACTGCATAGCTCCAGAAACATGGCGGTAACCCCGCTTCCAAGAGACAAGTTGCGGTTGTCATCATAATGAACTGATTGTTCCTCTCCGCCAGAGAATTGTTCTGAGGATGATTCGGTAGAGAGTGATCGAATGGGATCTTCAGCTGCTTCATAGCCGTCTCAAACTCTGGGGCTTTGTCGGCATAAGCAATCTTGATCTTCTTCAATCCTTTGAAGTGGTTTATTGCATTGACCACGTCCTTGGTAAACCTCTCTTTCGACGGATAGGCCCATATGACGCCTGTGTACCTGTCACGAATGACGAAGATCTCTCGATCAGTACTGATCCCTTGATCAAGGATGTTCCTCGTATCGACAAAATCAAAGGTAACCAGATCTCCAAAAGCTTTGAGCTTTCTCTTGAACGCTCCTCGATGCGTCTTGAAGTGTTTCATCTTTGCTCTGATGCATGACTCACAGTAGGGATTCTTGTAACGATGTGTGAGTAGATGCTCGATTTTCATGGCATCTGCTTTCAGAGTTCCTCTTCTCACCATTCTACTTGCACCGTCAACAACATCCACCTCGATGTCATCTGCATCATCATCGTCAGCTTCTGGTTCACTGTCTCCGGCGACATCTGATCCTACCTCATCTTCTTCTCCAGGAGATGCCTTGAACTTCTTATTCCTCTTTCGCCTTTTGACTTTTGGAGGCTCAATCACAGGAAGGTCGTCATCATCACACATGATTCCTTGAGGATCCACATCACAGTTGATGAAAGTCGATTGGTAATCAGCTTCATCTTCTCCTAGGGTGAACCTTGCGATCATCTCCGCCCTTGTATCGTCGGTGGGAGTACAGAAGTCACTGCCCTTGACAATATATGGGATGTTTCCCTCTACTTCTAACATGATTTTCTTGTAGTTCGGGGAAACCATGTACGGGTTGCCGCAGGCTGGCCATATGAATGTGTATCCTTCCTCCATGCATTTCTTTCCAACAGACAGTACTGAAGGAGACTCATCTAAGACGAATGGGGAGTAGGTAGAGTCAAATTCGTCGAAATGAATGTCGGCGACTCCCTTTGTGGATGTCACTCCATTTGCGGTATAGAATGACATTGATTGGTCGCTTTCTCTCACTTCCAGACCTAATTTCTTGGCTCTGCCTTTCGATATCAAATCATACCCACATCCTGTGTCCATGATGAACTTTGTTCTTGACCCTTTGGCTGGAATAGACAATGTCTTTGTGTCTGCATGATCTTTCTTTCCCTCGCATACATGAGGAATGACTTTATGATGGAAAACTAGGCCGTCATCTTCGTCAAAAGACATAGTGACCGCTAGGTCACCCTTTGGTCCAACTGGTATTCGGACCCTCTTGATCTCAGTGTAGGGGACCATCAATATGCCTCTTGCCTCTGCGACCTTTTCTTCAAATCTGATTTGTTCTTTCCTCGTGTAGCAGGTGAGCTCTTTCTCATCGTATCGTTTGATGTCTGGACGTAGAGGTTTCCTTTCTACTACCTTCCATTTGTTCCTGACTGAGTAGATCGCTTCGTTCAACATGATCTCACAAGTCTCTTCATCAAAGGATACTTTTTCACCTCCTTCTCTTGCCTTGGCGGATGCAGCAATCCCTTCATCTTCGGATTCGTCCATGAAGAGTTCACCGTCAATGGCTGGGGCTCCAGGCTTCGCCTTAGGCTTCGGTTTGGGTTTTGCCTTGGGCTTTGGCCTATCGTCTCCTGAGTCAGCTGGTGCAGATATCCCTTTCTTAGGAGAGGCTTTTGGGTCATGGTAGAACTTGCAATCCTTCCCTTTGTCACAAGTTCCTCGAATCCACATCCAACATACTGGCTTGTCATTCTTTCCGACAGAAGATCCTCTGGATGGTGGTCTGGGTTTCTTGTGACTGAATGGGCAATCTTTCCCCATAGTGCAGTTACCTTTCACGAAGTATTTGCATGGTATCTTCTTCTTGTCTGTACTCGGACTTCGGCTGCGATCCTTTCCATCACCTTTACCTTTCCCCTTTCCCTTTTTGTTCTTGTCTTCAGGATGCTTCTTGGGATTGGGTTTCGGCTTCACTGCAGCAGCGTCTTCTGAGACAACCTGTTCTTGTTGCCCTTTTGGTTTCTTCTTCGGATCAGCTGGTGCAGCTTTCAGTTTTGGAGCAGGTCCGCCTGGTTTGAGATTCTGAAAGATATTGGCCACATTCTTCACTGCCTTCTCCTTTTCCAGGATCATCCTGTCTTCAGTTTGCCGTTCGATGTGCCTTCTGATCATATCACGTAGATGTTTGTATGTCTTCTTGGCATCATCGTCGTTCATGCTGTTGTAGGCGCTGATGTCGTATGCCATGAGGTTTGAGTTCCTGATCTTTCTCCATAGGAGATCCCGAAGAGTTTCGTCGCTCGGGACGTCAACGGGCTTCATTCCTGCCAGAATCTCATCCCAAGTATGGAAGAACAACGATAAGTTCTTGTCTCCTTGATATTCTAGTTGGTAGAGGTGCATTGAAGTATATAAGACTTCCACATTTGATGTTGTCTTGAAATTCATAAGGATCAGGGCTAGGACCTCTCTTCCCTTTATGAGGCTTGATGTTCTCCCTTTTGCATTGATCCTCGCCCTCAACTTCATAGCTACACCTGAACCATCATCTTTCGCATCCATGACGACCTTGGTAAGAGCTAGGCCGAGTTTGGCATCGATTGAATGGAATCTTTGGTCTCCTGAGTCGACAAACTTGTCCGGATCAGGATCGTCCATGGCTTCTTTGATCCAGTCGATCCAGGGCTCTTGATCTGAATCATTGGCCGCAATGATGATCGATTGAATGAGATTTGCCTTCCATAGTCCAAGATCATTGATCCTGGGCCATGACGGAACGTTTATCTTTGATTCTTCCTTCCTCGATACTTTCATGATTGTAGAGGTTGCCGGTGTAAGATGAGATGAAGAGGATGCTTCTGCTTCTGAAATCTTGTCCCTCAATGATTTGTTCGCCTCGGATAGTTCAATTGATTTCTCCCTTTCCTCGGCGTACTCATTGTGGGTTTCGGCATGCCATTCATACATCTCTTCTCGGCTCTCTGTCATTTCATTGTACCCGTCCTTGTAGTGCTTCGCCTCCTCTTTTGCGTTCCGAATCTCATCTTCCTCGGACGCGTGGGTTGGTAACCCGCGGTCTCTGGAACTAGGACGCTTGCTGTACCGAGAGACTATGGGTGCCATTCGTGCTTCTGCTTTTAATTTCGCATTTTCCATAATGACATTCTTTGTCTCCTTCTGGCTTTCCAATAGTGCATTCTCCAGTTCTCTGATCTTCTGTTGAATTTCAGCACCATCATCGCCGAACATAGGAGCTCTCATCATATTCTCTCTTTTCAGCTGTGCGTTGGCTTCGGATAGAGCGAGGTTGGCGTCTTTCAACTGTTGTCGTTCACGGATGGAACCTTCTAGGACTTCGTTGTTGAATATTTCTCCTTTTGCGATAACCTCCTTTGCGACGTTTGCTTCGTATTCATGGTGGCTCGCCTTCATTTCTGCCATTTCTTTAGCAGAGACTTCAGTCTGGCATACAAATATCTCCATCCTCATGCCCACTTCCATCTCTTCTATCTCCGCTCTCGCGTTGAGTTCAGCTCCACGTGCCATAGCTAGTTGACCTCGTAGATGATCAATAACCATAGCTTCCTGATTGCTCTGATCTTGAGATGAGTGAACACTGTGTTGAAGACGTCTTTCCCTGACCTCACTGTTCCATTGTTCTTCTCCCTGGTGTTGGATCACCTCGTGCATGTTGACATTCTCATCCTGTAGCGCAATCATTCTAGCTTGTATCTGGTCAGCTATTCCGACGAAGGCTGTGTTCTCATCCTGAATGGCTTTTGATCTTCTATTGATCGCCAATGAAGATTCATTCTGTTCTTGGATGTGTCCAATTGCTGCTTGAAGCTCTTGGGACATTCTGTCCTTCGTTGCTTTCACAGATTCAAGCTCTGAATGTTCTTGATGAGTTTCTTGTGCAAGCTCTTGATATCTCATGTAGATATGTTCAGCTGTCGATTCCGCCAAGCGTAGCTTGTGTTCGAGCTCTTCAATTCTTATTGTCGCTCCTTCATCTTCCTGTGTCATCTCTTGTAGATGTTCCTGCATCTTCCTGTGGTAGTCAGACATTTGCCTGAACTCCACTTCAGCCTCGTGGTGTAGTCGTGAGTATCCGGCTTGGATGCATTCATATTCTTCATGAAGAAAATTGTATGCGTTTCTCGCCGATCTCAATTCTTCACCCAGCTGAATCTCTCTTCTTTGCTCTTTTGTTCCTCTATCATCGTCACGTCTCTTCTCTATACTCCTTCTTGGGGATCTCGCGGTAGACGTTATAGGCGATGTAGATCTTGTTGTAGCTCTCATCGATCTTCTTGGTCCTACGGGTGCAAGATCGGTCAGATTCCGAGCCGGTGGCACGGATCTTTCCGAGATTTGTGATCCAGTAGGCATAGTGATAACGTCAGCATTTGCTGATGAATCAGTACCCATTGTAGAGTCTGGTGACGAAATGGTGTTGGGACCACCAGGAGCAGCGAATGAATAGGGTTCGCTTCCATTTCCTCCTGAGCTTGACATTGCAGGTTTCTGTAATGACTAGTCTTGTTCTTGGTCTCGTGTAGCTCGTACGGCTATAAAGAGCGCGTACGGCTGATAACCTGCGAGTGGATCTTAATCAGCGAAGTTTGAAGCTATCACTGACGGTCCATAAGCGGCGTAGCGTCGGAACGGAAACCGCACCTTTTCTAGTCGCTTGATCCTTGAGCCAAAGTACATATGGTATACATATATATGTACAAGTTGCACTGTACGTGTCGCTGCACTTCCATTCGCACCCCCCATGTGAACGGCAACAATATGTTCCGATCACACACGAAAATTTAGGGATGTAAGTGCTACAAAAGAAATTGTATGATTTGCCGCGAGACTCATATGAGGCTCATACTACGAAACATGCTGGACTAAAGCGGACTTTTACATATAAAGTGTGCAACTATGGCTCAGAACCTATGAAAATCGAATTGAACAAGTGAGACAGTCACGAGGCCTCGCTCAGTATCCACTCAAAAGAGCATCGCTTTGATGTAGATCCGAACTGGTGACTTCCACGTAGATGTCACATCGGCAACTGACTTCACACTTCTCAAAAGATGTAGGTTTTGGTTTGGATACACTTACAGAACGGCAAGTCGGAGAGACAGTCGGTGACTGTCTGCCTTCCATTATGCTCATGGTATCAAATCGTCAATCCGATGATTTGCAATGATACACTTACAGCGTTTCAGATCAGATAGACATCCGGTGAATGACTTCCTCCCTGGTTTGCATGGTATCCTCATAGTCGTTCAAAGAAATCACCACTGGCGATAACCTCTCCATCCACGATGATCCCAGCTGCCCTGAGCATCCCACCGATCATCTTCTCCCTTCTTGGACTTTCCCTTGGACTTGCTCTTTCCCTTCCCCTTTTCAGAAGGTTGAGGTACTCCGCGACGTTCTTGCGTTAGCGCCGGCCTCCAAGATGTTCCAGATTGGCCTCCTCCTTTGGAATGTCCTCGGGATGATGAAGAAGTTGTACCTTCTGCTGCATGTGCGTTGGCGGCAAGATCTTCCTGCAAAGCTTGCTCAAACACATCGGTAGCACTGGATGGTGATTTATCATGTGGTCTGGCTTTTGGAGCAGCCTTCGCCTTGTTCTCCTCTGCTGATGAGGGCCCGAAACTCTTAGGTGCTGTTGAAGGTTTTGGCTCCTCACTTGGTGCTGACGACGGCTTGGCCTCGGTTCTGGGTGTAGATGCTGGCTTTGCCTCAGCTCTTGACGAAGATGCTGTTTTCGCTTCATACTTAGTCGTTGATGTTGACTTAGCTGTTGCCTTGGCTGCCTGCTTCTTCTTGCCCTGAATTTCCTTGGCCCTATCTCCAAAGCCTAGACGATCGGTAAGAGCTTGAACATGCTTCTGTTCTACCACGCTCATCCATCTCTCTGTATGTCCAATGTTGGGATTTCTGGCCATTGACTCTACGACATTCTGAGCGTGTGGGGGCAACCTGATCTCATGTTGATCAATGATCAGCAGAATAGACTTCTCCCATTTGCTCTTCATTCTCGAGTACATGATGTCCAGAGGATCGATCACCTTGTGGTTGGGTGATGTAACGTTGGTTCTAAAGTAAGAATATGTCCGACAACCATAAATCGCATGGATGCACTTCTGTACCAATTCAGTCATTGCGCTGGCTTTCTTCGCTTTCAACTCCTCAAGCTGGACGTCAGTCAAGTTGGTGGAGTATTCGAAGTTGCCATATTCCTTCTTGAAGGAGTACGGAGTATGACCAAATGATAGGATCACGAGTGCCACCTTGCAAATGAATTGCTCTCCTCTGAATCGGTGCCAGGCCTCCTCAATCGTAATCTTGTTTTCGCTGGCAAAGATTCTCATCATGTCATCTGTTGGATCCAATGGTCTCCCATCGTCATCGATTTCAGTGGAATCCCCTGTACCGAACTTGCTTATCACATCCAGTCGCTTCCTTTTCCAATTTGCTTTGAAGTCGGTAAGGCTGGTGCAATAGTAGCTCTTGTACATCAGGGAGATCATGTTCAGCACACATTTGACCACATACCTATCCATCAAACCCGATGCATTCATGGAGACGTCCTGACAGTAGGCTCTCTCTTGATGCGCATAGATTCGAGGTTCCGGTACTCGACAATAGATGGGGAGATCTTCGTTGTCTCTTCCTTCTTCGGGATTGAACTCGGTCGCTCCATGCTGTGCATAGTATCCCGGTTCATCACGATCTGTCGGTCGATTCGCCTCCGGATGTAAGTCGTCGGTGACGTCTTCATCCTCGGGTTCACCATCTTGACGTTTCTTCCCCTCATATTGCTGTGTGCTCCTCTGGATCTCGATGATCACGTTTCGTTCGTCTTCATCTTCTAGATCAGAATCACGACCGTAGTCGATCTCGTCCTCATTGAAAGATGGGGTCTCGACATTGTCACTCTTGAAGTTTTCTGCACCATCAGACGGTTTGGAAGGATCTAGATTGTCCATGTCCTCGTCGTCGTCAGCTGCTTCAGTTTGAGCGATGTCTTCTTCCCAAGCCTTTCTGATCTCGTCCATAGTGGCCTGGTCCAAGATATCTTGATCATCATCTTCAGGCTCCTTCTCTTCCTTCTTTTCCTCTTCATCGTCGCTCACAAGATCAACGGGTGAATCGGAAATGACAGTGTTGCGAATACCACACGAGAGTAGCCTGCCTTGACAAGATAGACACACGGACAAAGATGAAGAAGTCAAATGCATACATGATGGACACAAAATATTGCCATCCACGTTGCGATACCCTTCACATGTTCTGGAGATGATTTCGTCCCAAGTTTCCTCACTGATGGAATCCTCGATCAGCTCTCCATTGTCATCGAATTGTACTTCATCGATAAGGGACACGAGCTTTTGGACGTTGTCATCTGTCGCCGAGGCTGACTTCGTGACTTCGTCGGCTCTCTCGAGGATGGTATGCTTCTGAGCAACCCAAAGTCCATGACGTGCCGCTAGAACAACTTGCTCTCCAGTGCTTCCCAGCAGGAGTCTCCTCCATGCCTGAACGTAGTCGTCCCAATACCAAGCACCTCGTACACATCTCCATGGAACTTCTCTAAAAACAACAGTGTAGGAATTCTCCGAAATTCTTCCCCCAAGCTTCCTCAAAGTCATGATTGGAACATAAAGGCAAACGGGCATTCCCACTCTTGGCCATCTTGATCTCAGAATCTTTGATGATCGATCATCCCACGGCGCAAAGTGGTTGAAGAAAACACTACCTCTATATCCCTCCGTTCCACCAGGGACAATTCCTAGTTTCATGATTGACTCAATATTGGAAAGCGATGTCATGTGAAAGCTTCCTCCAAGCTGCATTGCCACATTCTCTGGAATGAGATGTGAAGTCCACACAGGATATATTGACACATCCTCTTCAAGAACAGTCTCTCTTCCAGAATTGTGAGAGGCAACAGCTCGAATTGCACAAGGAACGATCCAACGTTCATGCTTCAGAAATGACGGTGCATCTGTGCTGTAATACATGAGGTTTGCACAGTATTGCCTTTCCTCTTCGAGTGAGACATCCTCCCTTGAGATACGAATGGCGGCAATCTGATAGCGTACTCTGTTCTGCAACTTCTTTGCATGCCACATCGCCTTGCATAAATCCTGGTATCGCTCTGTCTTGACATCTTGCTCACGTTGATCATCTGAGATAGTACTGATATCGACACCATCGTTGAAGACATGGTCATATTCCAGGATCTCATCGATGTTCACCCATCCACCCTCATTGCACTTCAGGGACACATGAGGTTTTCGACCGCGGTGCGATTGAATCCCATTATGCTTTCCCACTCCATGCCTGAGTAGTCTATTGAGTCTATGGCTAACCTCGTTGACCCGCTGACTCTCCTCGCTGAACTTGTCGATGCGAGTTGCTGGGTTCATCTTTGGTGGATCCGTGAAAGTTGCATCTCTCTTCGGTCCATTCCAGTACTCCACATAGAATGTAACTCCATACTGTGGAATTATCTCGATGCTTCCTCTATCGCAAGCCACCTCAATCTGCCGATATCCAACCTTTTGAACTTGTTGTGGGTCAGGAGCAAGGTCCTTCACTTTGGGCATCTTTATTCCGAGTGCTGCAGCCTCCTGAATAAGTGCATCAAGTTCCCACTTTCCATTAGGACCTGATCTATCAACCCTGTGATTTGCGACCCTGTACTCTCCTCCTTCTTTGTCATCGGCAATGTCAAAGAGGTCGACGGGCTCTTTGAATCTGGTGACGAAACTGGCGTTCCCAAAGGCCTTCTTGGTTGCCTCGACCGCTTTCGCGTATTCCTCTTTTGCAGAGTCTGACGAGTGTGGTCTACCTTTGGCTCTCGGAGAGTGAGGTGGTACCTTACCTCCTAGTTCCGGTTCTTCTTCGGGAAGTTCAATCTCTTCATCATCCACATCCATGTAGTCCTCGTCTTCGACGTCTTTGGATGACTTTGCTTTCCTCTTTCGGCTTTCAACATCACGTCGGATGATTGCCTTGTCGTCCTCGGTGAAGCACTTGCGCATAGTGTCCTCCATGTGAGAGAATGAGTTCATCAACTCGTCCTTCTTCTCAGTGTTGGGACAAATAGCCAGGTGATGTTGGTTTGAACCACAACAATAGCACACCTTTTGGCTCACTGCGCGTGCTCTGACCCTTCTGAGGTTGTCATAGGCGGTTTTCCAGTTGGAAGCGGTTGCTGTACCTTGCCCACTGCGCTTGGCAGCTCTTTTCCGTTCTTCAGTATCTGGATTCGATGTCGGGTAGTGCGACCATGTTTTCGTCGGGGATACTGAACGACCTTCCCCATCCTTGTAGTCTTGCGGATCAAGCTCAGGCGTAGGTGGTTCAGGCTCCTCGACTCCTGGAGTGGTACTCGCAGGGTCGGCTTCGCCATCCTTCATCTCTACATCAGGCTCTTCCGTAGACGTTCTTTTGGGCTCTGGGGCTATGGCCAGTCGTACCATTCTCCTGAACTTTGGTCTGGTAGCATACCTGGACATGACGGCATCGATACAGGCTTGTTCTTCAGCTGTAACATGGAGCCCTGAAGGTTTATTCCTCTTGGTGTTGTCATTGATTGATTTTCGGCTCGCTGCATAGAAGTGAAGAAAAGACATTTCTATACCTCTTCTGCATTCATTGATCTGAGCCCAATCCTCGAACAGCGTGTCTTTGAAGATGCCGGCCAGTTCGAGAACACCAGTCCAAAACTCCATGATATCGCCCGCAAGCTCAGAATTTGTAACAGTCCTATATTCATTCAACGAGAAGACGTCCTGGTACTCCTTGTGCGTGAAGAAATATTGGATGTAGTCGTGGTACGCCACATTCCCATAGTCCATGTACGCTCGGAAGCCATAGTCTTCACTGTCTGGATCATAGTCTCGGTGGATGAAAAGGGTGGATCCCTTCCCTTGGGTACAGTACTGTTCCACAAGTTCCGACGGGGCTCTGATTCCACCATGATGCGAAATAGCTTTCAATGCTTCTTGAATCCAAGGCGGATTCTTCCTGGATAGCATCATCGCACCCTCGACCATGAATTCACGGAGATTCTGCGCTGGATACAAACGGTTCCATTCAGCATTCTTCTCCCAAAGGACTCTAACTCTCACTGCAGTTTCCCAAATGCTTTCTCTTTCTTGTTGAATCGTGGGAGTGCCGCTCTGAACACACCAAAAGTTGAAGTTGCAATTCACACAATGGCTTCTATTGTCTTTGTGTGTGTTCCAATCCTCGGATGCATCATGTTTGTTGCAATCTTCACAAAGATATGGTGCGGCATCTGCAGTGGCTTTGTAATTCTCAACTCTCCGATTTCCCGTCATCCAATATTCCATCCTGTCCTCCTCAGGCTCTGGATCTTTCAGAACGAATCTGATGTCCCTCCATTCGGTACCTTGACTGAAGCTCCCACCAACAGTATGCTTCGTGCTGGTCTTCTTCGGTTGCCCATCACTTGCCGACATAGCAACGTTCAAGTACCTGTCGAAGTTGTCCTGAGAAATTGGGACCTGGATCTCGTCCTCTGCCATGTTGTTCAAAGCACTGACATGAACTTTATTCATTGAACACAATAGGATGACCCTTTCTCTCGTGAGTTGTTTCTCCATCACAGCCCAAATCTTGTTCTTGTCGCCGCCTGTGATATAGTTCGCACTGGGAGCACCTGCAACTGAGTACATAGCTTTCCAGGCACGTGACGATTTGGTGGCCAAGGCACCACTTCGTCTCACTTGGTCTACAATGTCGGTGACAATGTGACTGTGATCATATCTTGCTGGCCCGAAGAACTTTGAATCTGGCTGGATGTTCACTAATACTGGAGTAGTCAGGAGCTGTCCGATCGAATGGACCTTCTCAGCCAACTTCCTTGAGAACTCTTTGAATGTCGCCTCGGTCAACCTCAGTGTGCTGCCGTTCGGAAACATACAATGAAGACACAGCCAGATGTGGACGGTTGTACCGTCCCCCTGATCTTGTCCATGTTCTTCCAAGAAAACGACTACTCTATCAAGAGTATCCAGGATGTCTTGATGCCTTTCTCCCTGAACTTGGAATACACAGCAATTTTCGAATGCCATCTCAGTTCGGATACCGTACTGCATCGTCGTGATTTTCTTTGACGAACTTGCTCTAGTCGCATAGTCAAGGTCTGTCACAAGAATGGTGTGTCCGGTACCGACTCCTCTAATCTGGCCACTCAAATGATCAACATCCATGACTCCTGTATCCCCGTCAATCATCACCTTGTCCTTCTCCTCGGTGTGGCACCCAACTTTGGATGAAAGGAACTTGATGTGATATGCGGCCTCCTCTGGCACATCGTTCAACTTCAAGATAAGTACCATGGCCCTTGCTGAGGGATACTGAAAACAACTTGTCAGATCGAACTCTTCAACCATCTCAACATAGAGCTTTGTCCAAAAACCGTCGCTCTCGTTCACTTTTGTCCTCAAATGAGAATCGGTGAGAGGTTGAAGCCCCATTGATGAACTCGATCTATAATTTCCACCCAAAGTCACCCCGACATAATACGTGAGCCTTCTCACATACTGTCTCCAATCTCTTCCTGGCTCGGCTGTACGAGGACCAGCAAACGGAGCTGTAGCGTAAGCAGTGGTACTGCTTCGATAAGTCCAGAGATTGAATATGATGGGTTTGCCAAGGTAGTCCATACCGTTGCACCCGATAGTCGTCACACCTTCAGGAGGAAGCGTGACAAACCATTCTTTTGGCTGTGCAGGCTGTTTCGGCTTCGGCATGGGTTTGCACTTTGGCGGAGCTTTCGGTGGAGGTCGTGGAACATCATACGCTCCATGAGGTACATCGGATGACCAAGGATCCCATTGTTCATTGTTCCTTTCCCAAGGTGGCCTAGGACCTGAACTAGATGAAGTGTAAGGACCGCCCGGTGGTACCGAACTTCCTTTTCCTCCAAAAGTCTGGGTATAGTCATCACGATTCTTTGGTGCTCCACTTTGATCTCTTGCCCTTCTTGCTTCCTCCCTCATCTGTTTGGTGATTTCATCCTGACTAAGCCCTTTGTTCTTGGCATGATGGATCCGAAATTGACACAACCATTGAGGTTCCACCGCACTGAAATCTTTCAGATTGGGTGGTCCGATTGAGGGATTCTCGAAGGTTAAGTAGATCTTCTCCTTTGGCTTGCCCAAGGTCTCCAGATCTGGTTCTTCATCCAGGTTGGCTTCGGATAAATGGAGCTCTGCAATGTACTGATTCAAGATACTGATCGATGTGTCCCTTGCGAGAAGGTCTCGATGGACTCCTAGTTCAGCACCAAGAACATTGTAACCTGCTGTCCACACATCCGGTTTCACCTCTGGAAACCATTCTTTCAAATGCTGGAATGCAGCAAGCATCTGCGCATTCGTTTCAGATCTGAGGGAAATGGCAGAGTGCTCAATGACATGCCTATGAATGCATTGATACAACGCTTGGATGCACTGGAAATTGTTGATTGCGGCACATCTTTCCAAGGTTCCTCCCGATTGCCCTTTTGCAATGATCTGAATGAGGTCAGTCAAAGATGTGAGATCTTCGGGATGATTCTTGTTGTGAAACCTCAATGCAAATCCCAATGACGCACCCGCCAAGCTGATGTATCTGCAGCTGCGTTCCCAATGTTCGCCGGTCATTGCCATGTAGTTGCTGCTACGACCTTCAATGGGTATCCTGTGATGCAGATCATTCATGGAATCATAGAAGTACCCGTCCCTCGTGATGTCTAGAAGTGAATCTTTTGACATCGCAGTGGAATTGATACCTTTCATGCCTCGTTTGGCGACCTTCTCATTCAGGTCTGCCAACATCCCTTTGACTGGTGCTTCTTGGTTGAAGGGTTCCGGCATGAATAAAGCCAAGAGATTGTCTGCAAATAATTCCAACCTGTCCCAAACATCATTGGATGCAAACGCCTCATAGGGAAAGTGCTCCGGGTTAGGAGGAGGTGGCGGCCCAAGAGGTGTGTGTTCTGGTCGTACCTGTCGCTCTTGACTCTTGGCGATGCCGATCACCCTCTTTATTCCAGCAAAGAATGCCCTTGTTACCTCCTTGCCGTCGTCCGTCTCTGGGTCATACTTGCTGAGCAACACTCTGAGGGATCTCACGAGGCGCTCTTGGATGGTTCCACCCTTGGCTTCAACGGCGCAATAACAAGCGCTGATAGAGTAGACGGGTGGTACCCCTCTCTCCATCCACTTCTCTGCCAGTTGCAGAGCTTGTCCTGGGTCCATGTCTTCGACGAACTGTCTAGGAACAAGTGTAGGACTCTCCCCTCGTCTGCTATCCAATTTCTGGAGGTGTTCTTTCAGCTTCTTGGCTGAGGCCATGCTCCTCCCTGTGGCCCCATAAACAGTAGAACGGAACATGTTGACTACACAATCTCCACGATGTAGGGATGTTGTCAATCTCCAGAAATGGCTCACGAATGCTAATGAGTTCCCCCTTTGTGGTAGGGTTGCCGGTGACAGCCCAACAGTGATTGGATGGAACTCAGCGAACTTCTTCTTGGCAAATTGCTGGATCACGCCGGCACCAAAATGGCTAGCTTGGTTGGTCTCAAAATCTTGCTCAAGATGATTGTGAAAGGTAATGACACTGGCGCATGAATCATGAGTGTCATGGTTGTTTTCACAAGTGAATTTCTTCTTCTTAGAATCGTGAACCGACTGAATGATCTTGTCAAATCTTTTATTGATATTGACTTCTGAACATGGGTTACCGTTTGACATGGAGGGATGCGGCGATCGCGACCAATCGTAAAGCACAGGAGCACGGCTGGTCACATGCTGCTTCTTCCACAATGACAATGCACGTTTGTTCAAAGTCTCTATCATATGCTGCGCAATTCTAAGAGTATACAATTGAGTTACTCTCGTTTCTCTTCCGGCACAAGGTGCATGCTGATGTTTATGATCACACTTCTTCATCAAACTTTGAAACTGCACCCCCCACGACACAATCCTCCACGGCTTCTTGATGGGTATATTTCTATGACCATAATGAGTTGCGAGGCCATACATACATCCGTCGAAGTCATGTACGTGTGATTCCGTGCCTTCTATCAGAGTTGTCATTCTATCATCTCTCCAATACTCGCAACTTCTAGGTAGCTCAGTAAGCGCACATGCTCCTATTGCGAATACATGGTCAAGTGCATGGGCAAAGCAATTCCACAACGACCAATACAACTCTTGATGTTTCTCAATCTGCATTTCGGCCTTTATACTTACAGTCCTATTCAAGCGATTCCATGCAGAACCACCAGTGCAAGGACCCGCAAAGAAGACACAATCAAGACTGGACCGGACACATGCTTTCACTTTATTGATGCCATAAGCAGAGCAGGCATCGTCGTCCTCTGTGATTGTCACGATGTTCATGAACTGCTTCTTCAAACACGTCTGGAGAAAGGTAAACCAATTCTGTTCTTCAGCACACATGAGGACTAAACATGGGACATTTCTTTCGAGCTCTTGTAGCATGATGCATCTATCAAAGATATCTTGAGGACCCTTGACGTCTTGCTGATGGAGTTCGAACTGATATTTGTGTGACCGTCCTGATCTCCTTTGTAAGACCAAATGCAACACGGGTTTTCTTCCCGGAGGTGTGTCACTTGCAACATATTTTGCTGTTTGTGCAATGAACATGTGCTCGTGGGCAATGGTGTTCATCCCCCACGCTTGTATGCCTGTTGCAATCGCCGTGACATCGTCCTTTTGCTTGTTATTGCTGTTGTCTGTCGTTTCATGTTGTGGGCTGTGTCCGTGACCGTTGGAAACGATCAGGAATGTTGTATTTCCTATCCATGGATCGTCCTTACCTACGGAATTACCCTTGAAACGCCAGGAATCAACTTTTGTGTCCTTACCGCTCTTGTAGTACTTCTCAGTCCTACGATAATCAGACAAATCCGACAGCCGGACAGGACAGTGTGAGTCCTCACTAGGGACAAACTC
>CAXAMN010022535.1:0-23830 GCA_963970005.1 Durusdinium trenchii | reverse complement strand
GTTCCTTGCTTAAGCACCATAAGGACACACAACTGGTCAAGCGAGGCATTTGTGACACCTGTCTTCGAGAAGGGATTCGGGGCCATGACCACCTCATGGCATTTTCATTCGAGCACAATAGCTGCTTCCACTCCTATGATAGCTTGTGCTTGTCGGCAATCGATGTGAATCGAAAGCTGCGCCTTTGTAAGCAGTGCTGCTACATCCCATAGACCGACATGATGTTCCTTGAAGTTGAATGAAAACAACTTGGATGGATTGATACAATCCTACCGGAATAGATGAACACCTTTCGTTAGGAGATGTAAACATGCCATGTTTTGTTCGTGCGGGGGTGTGAAATACAGTCACCATCGTTGACCATTTCGTTCGACCACAACATGTCATGCATACAATCGTAAGGGAACATCGTTCGAGTCGCTTGCATGTGTGCTGCATCCATCCAGGGTGTTTTTGGCCGGTTTTTGAAGGGATGACACGCGCAAATCCGAAGTGTTGCATCCCAGCTTCCTCGAGAGCACAAATCGAGAAAGTGTACCAAGTTCGTCGAAGCCGAGCCTTGCCATGACGAACTCAACAATCGCCAGAGCTGTGATTTAAGGGTGCAGTCAGCCCAAGCTGTCGGCATCCTTTAGCTTACAGTGCGCGTTCTTAAGAACCCATTGAGTGCAGCCAACCCTAGTTGGGGGCCTCAAATCCGTTCGTCATTGGCTCAGGTCTCATTCAATTTTGTTCAAGGTTCACGTTCTTTTTGGGGAACAGTTCACGAGAATTTTAACTTTCATATGGTAGCGGAGCCCTGAAAAGGGCATCCGATCAACAGTTGCATCTAGGACCACTTCACGTAGTTTCCAGTTTGATGGCCGATGCATCTGGAACTGAACGATCAGCTCGCCGAGAACGATCCAGAGACCGATCCCAGACTCGAGGAGAAGAAGCTCCAGAATCTCGGTTGGGGGATGAGGGAATTAAGGCAATCTGATAGATTCCAACGACTGGAAACCCAAGTCGAGCAGTTGACTCAGACTCTTTCGGCTTTAGGTCCAGTGTTGCAGCAAGTCCTTCATACACAACAAGCTCAGCAGTCGACTTTGAACATGCCTCAAAGGCCAGGTCCACCTGCTGTAGCTCCTCCTTCACCTTTCAACCCAGGTTCTGTTCTTCTGTCGCCCGGGCAAGCAAGCGAATCGAACCCACTGCCCAGTCAGACCAACCATCCAAATGTGTTAGACCCGAATCGAATTGATGTGTCAGGAACTCAGCCGTCCGATCCATGGCAGGCAAATGATCCTTGGAGAAACTTCCATCAGTCTCCTGCCCAAGCCGCTGGGATTCCTGATCAACCATTCCCAACTAGCATGCCTCAGAGTCCAGAACGTCAGAACCCATTTGAGGCTGCTCAACCTAGTATGTATACCCAAATGCCATGTCCTCCCGGATCATGTCCGCCTGGCCTGAGCGAAATCCCAATGAGTCAAACAGGTTTGTTTCCAGGTATGCCATCGAATCCAGCATCAGTCGGACAACCGCCTATCCAGATCGATACACCTCACGGTTCGCATCGTGAAACGGGGGAAGACAATCCATTCAAGCGTTCGGAACGATGGATGCCGAACATGCCACTTCCGACTTTCGACGAATGGAAAACGAGGCCATTGGAGATCACTGGATTCCTTTCATGGTTGACTTCATTGGCCAGTTGGACAGGCCTAGGCTCGAATACGTATCCCGCAGAGATCATGATGTGTATCAAGGAGACTGAACCTTTGGGGTGGCATCGACTTTCACCTAGTCAAGTGACTCGTTCAGTTCGACTGTTATCCATACTGAAAACCTGTTTCAGTAACCATGCAAGAGCGAGTCTAGTGATTCGTAACTATGAAGAGTCAAAAGGTTTTGTTCGATGCTGTGGATTCGAGTGCCTTCGACTGATCGCCCGTGAATTTTCGGTCAAAACCAGAACAGAGCTCCTCTTCTTTCGTACACAACTAGCAAACAGCAGCATTTCGGCGCCGACTATTCCCGAAGTCATCCGGAAGATCCAGTCTGAATGTTCCAGTACGAACGTGTCGCACAGCTGGTAGATCCGAGCGTCACAACATCAAAGGTCTAGAGTTCGTCGAAGCCGACAAGGTCCTTGTTTTGTTGAGAGCTCTTCCACAGCCGTGTCGACAGTGGATTGTGTTGAATTCGCCGGATGAATCATTCATCTCGTATGTTGAAAGTGCCCTACGATATGAAGCACAACAACGTATTTGGTCCGATGTTGGAGGTAAGCCAATTGCTGCACTTCAGAACACATCAGGAAAAGGAGACAAAGGCAAAAGGGGCGATGGAAAGGGCAAAGGATCCAAGGGAGGTAAAGACAAAGGAAAGGAAGGTAAGGGTGTTGACCCTAGAGGTAAAGGAAAAGGAACTTCCGAAGAGACTCGAACTTGCTTCACATGCAATCAACGAGGCCACCTTTCGTCTGATTGTCCACATCGTGCCAAAGGAGACAAGCAAGGAAAGGGTTCCAAAGGAAGCAAAGGCACAGAGAAAGGAAGTAAAGGAGAGAAAGGTAAGAAAGGAGATTCGAAAGGTGGCAAACCAAAGGGAAAGAGAGCAACTGAGTTTTCTTCGTTCCAACCCGAATCCAAAAGCCGGTAGTGAGTGGTCCGAACCAGACATCGAAGACGGAGGTCGATTGTCGGTCTTGGTTGATTTTTGCGAACCGTTTTTCATTTGCCAAAGCCAAGACATGCATGATCCACACCTGTGGTTGGTGGATTCAGGTGCAAGCAAAACTGTGATTTCGATCGAATCGCTGTCGGCCTATCGTGTACTTCGTGAACGAACCCTCACTTCACCAATCCAGTTCAGAACGGCTTCAGGAGAATGTTGGAAGTGTATTTTCCAACCATCATCGAACATGATGATCACGACAAGACGAAACTTGTTCGCTATGAGATTCGTGCAGTGGTGGGACTGGTTGAACGCAATTTGTTGAGCGTTTCAGGACTCACCAGAATGGGGGCCACCTTTGAGTTTGGACCTGAAGGTTGCCATGTCAGGGTGGGGGATATCCGAAGGATGGAGTGTGAGATTTGGGCGAACGTGCCTTGGTTGAGAGCCCACCGTCGTAAGACTCGAAGCAAGGACCAAGATGTCCACATGGGTCACGCCCTCGAAGCATGGTCCGAGCACTCATCCGATGCCTCACCAAAGAGTTCCTGTTCAGGCAAGTCCTCAAAAGCTTCGGAACGTTCGATCTTAATGTCTCCCGAAACGTCCGTTCGAAGTCCTTCGAAAGGTAATCATGTGAAAGTGTTGAAATTCGATGACATCCCTGAAGTGCAAGTCTTTGAAGTTGCAGGTAAGAAACATGAGCCCAATCGCAAGTTGACATGTCCCACCAAGTCATCGGTTCTCCATGTGCTTGACCAGCCACTGCCGAAACAAGGTGAAATAGACATTGAAATCGACGAGAAGTCAGAGCCTTGTGCAACTTCAGATGCATCATTCCCTGGTTTTTCACAGAAGATTGAGAAGGAACTTTCAATACCGCGTAGGAGAGGACACATCCCATATGATCGACGTTGCACTCATTGTTTGAGAAGTCGTTCAACTATTCACCATGCACGAATCAAAGAGTCGAACTCGCCAGTCGATCATAAGCTGATGTTAGTGCAGGCAGACTTCTTTTTCATCGATAGGCACAAGTTTGTGTTACTTGCCGAAGGGAGTTCGGGGCTGATTGGGGTAGCTTCATGTGGATTGAACACTGATGCCACACTAGCTGACTGCCGGAAGTTCTTTGCCCAATTGGGAATCGCCGAAACGAGTTCGATGTCGGTCGAGATCCTCACGGATTCCGAAGTTGCATTAGGAAATGTTCTCAAGAAGCTCAGCCTTCCATTGATCATCAAAGCGGCCGCACCTCAAAGTCACCAAACGGTGGGCCTTGCCGAGCGTAACGTGCGACGGATGAAGGAAGTGGTGTCTTGCGTGAGGAGTGACCTAAGGGTTCACGGTTTTGACATCACCGAAACTGAGGACAGTTACCACCGCATGTTACGTTACATCTGTCAAACGCACAACCACTTTGGGGTTGGCAGTGCAACCGGAAGCTCCTCGGGACTTGAAAATCGTCGAACACCAGTCGAGTTGTTGCTTCAGAAAGATCGACCTAAACCAGTCACGAGCATGTGTGGAAGCATTTGTATGGCCAAAGTTCCGGAGTCGTTCATTGATCAGATCCCCGAGAAAAGTCGATTCGTTCCTGCTGCATACATGTACATCACACCCAACAGTTTGGCACATGTTGTGACCACCCAGATCTCAGGGAAAGAACACACGTTCCAGGCAGAGGTGAAGCCGCTCGATCGTTTGATGTGGGACGTCAGTGTGTGTCCATCGGTTCTCAAGGAAATCCCGAAGACTTCACGCGCAGAGTTGCCTTCGAGCGAATCTATGAGGCCACCAAGGCCATTGGATGATCAGGTCGGGGCCGGTGAAGCACTTCCGTCGACCGGTCCACCCCGTCCCTGGATTCAACAGTACGGTCCAACACCCGATTGCACAGCTTGCAATGCGTCCAGTAGACATGGTCGTAAACACTCTGCTGCTTGCTGTAGACGTTACAGGGACTGGGTAGAGTCAGAGCGTCGTCGGTTGAGTGGGTCATCCAAAGGTCAAGAAGATCCATCATCAGGTCATCAGCAGGTTCAGATGTTCTTCCAAAGCCGGATCATCCCACCGGGCACATTCGATATTCCGAGAAGAAGCCTCCCGTCTCAGGTGACAGGGAACCCGCTCCTGAGATGTCTGATGGTCGGCTTCCGGACGCGCCGAATGCTGATGTTCGTTGGGATCCTCCCTCCATGGAAGTAGACCCTGAATATGAACCCTCAATCCCTGATGAATTGCCCGATGTTGCAATGAATGATGGAATGGACGGTGACCCAAGTCGGATGCCGATGGACATCAGCCAGTTCCTGCGTCTTTTGTCACCACCTCCGGAAGAGTTGATCCGAGAGAGCTCAAGCCAAGGGATATTCTGTCCAATCTTCGTACCATCGAAGCAGACTACCAAATTGACCAGCGAGCCATTTGAGTTCTGTGGACGCACTGTGTTCTTAATCGACCCAGAGCTTGGACTGTCTGAGGACGGACAAACAACTTTTCCACCAGAGCTGGTAAAGGCAGGAAGGTTGATTGAGCTTGTTGCAATGAATAAGTTGACGGTAGGAGTGCCGATTGAAGCTCAGACTGCAAAGGCCATGGCTTCCGAATTGCACATCCATATCATCGGATCGCGTTGGGTTTTGACCAGTAAAACTGTAGAAGGAGTCCCAAACCAGTGCAGGGCTAGATGCGTAGTTCAGGACGTTGCAGCTGGAGCCCAACCGGCGCATCATCTCGGCATATCAAGCTCGACTCCGAGTGTAGAGGCCTTCCGTTCATTTCTCGCAGCAGTCCAACACTACAATATGTGATTAACAAGTCTTGATATCTCAACGGCCTTTTTGCACAGCCAGCTGCCGAACGGCATCAGGGCCATAGTCAGAATGCCTGCTGACGTGTCATTTGCGCCTGACGCGTATGAACCTGTGTTCCTGGACTTGTATCGAGCGATGAACGGCCTGAGAGTTGCTTCAAAGGCTTGGTTGAACACGTGTTCAAGGATCCTCAGGGACAATGCAGGTCTCTTGAAGTGTCCAAGTGAGCAAACAATCCTTGCAGGAGTGACAAAGAAATCAAACAGTCCTTCGATAGTGTTGGTATACGTAGACGACCTGTTGGTAGGATCTTTGTCACCTCGTGGGATTCAGGACATTTGTGGAGCACTTGAAGAGTCCTTGAAAGTCAAAACAACCGGCATGATCACCAATGCAAGTAAGGAAGGGGGCCGAATCACATTTCTTGGAAGGGAGATCATTCGACCAAATCAATCTGATCGTCTTTTGGTTCGTGTACCACCCAATTATCTGGAAGAATTGTTTGTTGATGACCCTTTTTGTCAGGATTTGAAAGGAACCCCTGTTCCCCCGGACCTTCTTCAGATTCTTGAGAAAGCTCATCGCAGTCCAGAAACGATCGCGATCTTGTCTGAAGAAGCTGCAAGTAGGTACAAACGGATTGTCGGAAAGCTTGCGTGGTGGAGCCAAACACGTCCAGATCATGCCAGGTTCATCTCCCTGTTAGCCACTGGACAATGTGATCCAACGAATGTTCATGAGAACATGCTGAGGAGGTATTTGAGGTTTGTTCGAGGCACTGCGCATTTGTTTCATCAATTCCCCGCAGAGAATATGCACATCGACTACTATGACGGTTTGATTGGAATCTCTGACGCCTCATGGGGAAGTAGTGATGTTGAGAAACGAAGATCTGTCAGCGGTGGCCTCATTATTTGGCGAGGATGTGTCGTGAAGAGCTTCAGCCGATTGCAAGGATGTGTGACACTGTCTTCGTGTGAAGCGGAACAAGAATGCATTGGGTTAAGACACTTAGTGGAATACCTCGACTCATTCGCCGACACGACAGAGCTTCACAAGTTTCAGCAAGAAGGCTTGGCTGCTATGCAGTTTGATCAGATCGGAAGTTCAGGTGTTCGTGAATAATTTCCAGTTCTTTCATACTCAGATTCTCAATCATGCATAGCTGTCTTGCAGAACCAAGGGCTGTCACGTCGTGTCCGACACATCTCGCTAGCCACCTGTTATGTTCAATCTTTGGTAGAAAACGGACATATGGTTTTAGTATGGATTTCAGGCAAATTCTGTAGCGCAGACCTCCTCACCAAGATCTTGAATCGTGATTTGACCGAATTTCACAGAGAACAGATTGGCATCTGCGAGATCACTGCACCAGAAACCTGGCAGACCACATGTGGGAAAGAGTTGAAGAAACGATCCAAACAAACGAAAGACGAAAAGGTACCTGAAGAAGATGTTGCTGCCGTACAGCAAGATCTAGAGAATAAAAGGGTGATGTTGCCGGAAGAACCATTGTCGACTTTTCCGTATGCCGAAATCGCATCGGTTGGCAGTGGTGAGACCGAGTTTGAGTTGAAGCTGCTGAAGATTATGTCCGACATAGCTGACGGAAAGGTCTCGCATGTGATCGTTGAACTTTGCACTTCAAACGAAGGCGGGTTTTCACAGGTGATTCGAAGAGATTCATATGGATCCTTGCGGATTGTGCCAGTCACCGAGGACGACAATTTGAATGTTGTTCATTTGAAGTTGTGTGATTGGATCGACAAGGTCCTCCGAGACTCTCCAAAGGTCATGCTGATGTGTTGGGCCTCGCCTCCATGTACAGGTGGTTCGCCAGTGATCAATCTGATCCCTGAACCTCGCAGGGCAGAAATTCGAGAGCAGCGCATGGCAGAATTTGCTCTTTGTTGATCGAAAGCTCAAGAGGTATCATGATGCGTTGTCACGTTCGATGCCTAGAACTAGCAAAGCCATGTATGTATTGGAAGGATTCCATGGTTCAGACGTACTGCCATGAGGGAGATTTGAAGCACGTCACCATCATCCAGCGTTGCGCTTACATCCAGAGTGAAGAGGCCCAAGCAAAACATGAGTTTAAAGTCGCTAGCAATTGCATGCTGTTTGATCCCAAGAGCTGTCAACGCAATACCCATTTGCCCTTGAACAGCCAGAGTCTTCACGCACTAGGAGTATATCCATTGAAGCTAGTTCAGAAATTGGCCTCTTGGTTCCTCCGAACGCAGTCTCTCCCAGAGTGAAGGCTAAAGGGGTGTGAAGGTAGAATTCGATAGATTCTCGAGATTAATGAATATAGCATAAGCATACATAATTCCATAAACTTGGATACAATTTGTTCTTGCATGACGAAAGTCATTTGAATGAACTTTCAAGTCCTTTTGTAACCACTTGACTAGTATCTTGCCACGTCATCTTCGAAGCCGCGAATCACTATTTCGGTCGACTCTCCTGCCAAAGAAGTGAGTGTCACAGTGACAGTGAAGGAGACTGATGCTGGTGAAGAGCGGTTGGAATCCATGGCAGGTTCAAGTGGAGATAGATTGGCCGTGAAGGCCGGTAGAAAGAATTCGAAGAAAGTTGACAAGTCTGAGGGATATGGTGAAGCATCGCAGTCTGGCCATGAGGTTGCAAAGAGCTTGGATCATGAGATGTCAGCTGCTCGAGATCATCATGATGATGGAAAGGAGTTGGATGGTTGGGAAGAGGTGCTGGGTGAAGAATCGGATCCTCATCCTCCGTCGTACTCTCCTCCTGTGGTTGAGCCGCCATCCAGTGCATCCTTTGCCACTAGCTCTCCGAGTCCGGCCCGTGAAGGATTTGGCGTCGGCGAGATCTTTGTGATGACTCGAAAGACTGGCGAACGATTGCACCGAGCTTCGTGTTCCTTGCTTAAGCACCATAAGGACACACAACTGGTCAAGCGAGGCATTTGTGACACCTGTCTTCGAGAAGGGATTCGGGGCCATGACCACCTCATGGCATTTTCATTCGAGCACAATAGCTGCTTCCACTCCTATGATAGCTTGTGCTTGTCGGCAATCGATGTGAATCGAAAGCTGCGCCTTTGTAAGCAGTGCTGCTACATCCCATAGACCGACATGATGTTCCTTGAAGTTGAATGAAAACAACTTGGATGGATTGATACAATCCTACCGGAATAGATGAACACCTTTCGTTAGGAGATGTAAACATGCCATGTTTTGTTCGTGCGGGGGTGTGAAATACAGTCACCATCGTTGACCATTTCGTTCGACCACAACATGTCACGCATACAATCGGAAGGGAACATCGTTCGAGTCGCTTGCATGTGTGCTGCATCCATCCAGGGTGTTTTTGGCCGGTTTTTGAAGGGATGACACGCGCAAATCCGAAGTGTTGCATCCCAGCTTCCTCGAGAGCACAAATCGAGAAAGTGTACCAAGTTCGTCGAAGCCGAGCCTTGCCATGACGAACTCAACAATCGCCAGAGCTGTGATTTAAGGGTGCAGTCAGCCCAAGCTGTCGGCATCCTTTAGCTTACAGTGCGCGTTCTTAAGAACCCATTGAGTGCAGCCAACCCTAGTTGGGGGCCTCAAATCCGCTCGTCATTGGCTCAAGGCTCAAGGCTCAAGTCCGTGCGAGAAAAACGCGCGCGGGCGTCGGGGCGGTGGGCGAATCGGACGATCGCGTCCGAGGGTTCGCGATAGGTTTGAGGTCTCATTCAATTTTGTTCAAGGTTCACGTTCTTTTTGGGGAACAGTTCACGAGAGTTTTAACTTTCATACCACCACCACCACCACCACCACCACCACCACCACAGGTAAAACACGACACACATGTCCGACACCACCGACACGTTGTAGGATCAGAAGGTGCTATCTTTGCTCGTGGAAACGTTTTCTGCAGATTGATGAAAAGTATAGCGTTTGTCATTGTACCTGGTGGTTGTTTACATATCATGATGCAAATGATGCGATTTGTAACGGCTGCAGGTTGCCAACCTACAGGTGATCACTGTGTTTTGGAAAACTTCCTGTGCAACAAAGACCTGGTTTCTCCTGAACAAGAAGCTGCAAAACCTAAAGGGATCCAAGTCGTCCGTTTTGTGGCACTTCCGGCTTTTCCACCCCTCATCCATGTGTCCACAATCCTCTGGGAGGCTCTCAAGGATGGCGAGCACATTGTCTGCCATCTCAAGGGGGGAGGAAATCCCGAAACCGTTGGATCTGCCCTCCAGCCTCCGCAAAGCCATGCACACAAAGAGTCTTTGGCAAAGGGGCCATTTTGAGGATCCTGGGGAAGTCTGGAATCGGGTGGCATGATTGTGTCATGCTGGAAGGAACCCGCATAAGGCCACGTACTGGACTCTGTTGCAGGCACCTTGTCTCATCATGAGTTGTGGTCCAACATTGGACTTTGACCATATAAACAACACATGTTTGTATCCCTCCATGCAAAAAGAATAAGAACTTGAGTGCTCCACTTTGCAATGGCCTTCCAGTATCTTCCAGTTTGCGCCTTCAACAATTTCACCCTGTGCCCGGGCCGCCGACACACTTCTGCCCACCTCAAGCAGGGGTGCCTCCTAGGTCATGATGCAGAGTGTTTAGCAATCACGCGATCTAATCTAGCGTGTGCAACCACCAACATGAAACCAAAGGTTTCAGGGAAAACCAAGTTGAAGGACAATATGCCTCAGTATCTTAATGAAACAGTTGGGTTTGGAACCACACTTAGGTACCATCTGACCCACAGCCCTTGTTGTGACGGATGCAGTGGAGAATCAGTCTAATCCCAGACTTCTTGATCCTCCCAAATTGACATGCACTGCTTGTGGAGAGCGCTAAGCCCCTGATGCATTGCTAAACGGTGCAGTCAAAGGAAGACTTGGCAAGTTGCATGGAACGCTAAGTGGTGCTGTGTTGCGTTTTGCGTTGGAGACAGCTTGGGCTAAATGTTGCCTTTCTCATGCCCCCCAGCATTACATCCATCGCAAATCCCAGATTCCTGCAATGAAAGAGTGGGAAAGCACTTGGCTATTGGGATCAGTCTTGTGCCAAAATGAAAGTGAATCTCTTTCTGAGCTGAGAGTTGCTGAACCACCCACTCCGTGGCCCTGAACCGAGACCGGGGCTCCAGACCAAGTCACCTCCCCGGGATGCTAGCCAGCGTGCCAAGCGCCTCTCATCGTCGGCCCAGGCTTCAAGCCGCTCGGCCTCGAGAACTCAGTGTTTCAAGGATCAAATGTTCGGAAACTTTGCGAAGCGATGAATTTACAAAGTAGTGAGTTTGTTAATTTATACAATGATGTTTTTCAATTTGGCGTGGGAAGAATGTTGCATCAGTTTGTGCGCTTCGAATCCTGCCATTGGGGGATCTACTGTGGACGAAGCATCAGGGTTTCCCTCTTAATGAGTCTGCGGACTTTGCTTTCTGAAGCCCCTGATTCTCCTCTACACTTGCTGCTATGTGTATGATTGCCCTTTCGTTGTTTCGCCTGCCTGAATAGTGTCTGCCCTTTACGAATGAAAAGAGTTACAAAATTGTGGCAGCCTGGGAAGTTTTGAGACAGTCTTGCAGTTTCTCCAATATCAAAAGCAAACTCAGGCACATCCTCAAACGACCAGCCATCTGCGATAGCTTTGTTTGGAATGGCGCGCCTCTGAACCCTTGGTACGAGTATCCTCCTGAACACAAAATTTATCTTGGTGGCCGTAAACTGCTCACCGTGGAAAATGACAGAGGCACACAATAAACCTTCCGTTAATTTTATCTGCGCATGACTGCTTCCACCAAAAAGATAGACTAGTTACCAAAAATACAGCAAGCGATCAACTCGTCATTGTCATTGTCAGTTGCAAAAAGTCAGGTCATGTTTTGTCAACTTTACAATAATATCACTGTTAATTTTGGAACAAATCCTCTTGGTCATTGGAAGCGAAAAGGAGATCCGGTCGCCCCGTCATCAATCGTCCTCTTCACGCCTGCTCGACCTGAAACGTGAGATGTGGAGTTCTCAATCTTGACGAAGATTCGAAACGTTTGGGGCGCGGTTTTTGCGGGCTGTCACGTTGTTTCATTTCACTGTAGGACGCTTGATCAGACGGTCACCGGAATTCAAGTGGCCAGGGTTCCTTTTCCAAATCAAGCCCTAATGATGTTCAAGTGCAAGTGTAAGGATTTTCTTCCCACCTTCAAGAGATGGAAACCTTTCAAAGTCCATGGGATAGGCGCCAATGAAACAATTGCCCCAGTTGCCAATTCATCAATACAAAAAGTCCAATAAGTAGGACAACGTGATAAAGGGCCAAACCAATCACCAGGTGAAAACGGCTCAACAACTTTGGCAGGTATCTCGCAAGTTGTGGCCCAATGGGTTCAAGGCTTGGGAACATGCCACCGCCTCGAATCTCTCTGCATTCCAGGCCGCCGATTCAACTTTGTTGACAGCAGCACTTCCCCTGCCAAAACTAAAGACGAAACAATGGTCTTGTAATGGATGGCCCTGGTACAACATGCTAAAATATGGTCAAATATGATTCGAACAGCACATTCCACATTGTGTTGAATCATCTCAATTATCTATTGGTACGTCTGGCCTTTGCGTTTGCGTGGCCCTCGCACCATGGCACAACTGCTCAATTGGTCTTGTTCAAGCGATCGGGCAACGTTCAGTCCACATCAGGATGAGTGAGAAGTAACTCAAGTTCAGGTAGCCGTTAACAGTTTGAATGATTTTATTGGGCGCTTCAACGTTTGACGGTTTTATGTGTTTGTTGCATGTTTTGGGGGGGAAACTGAACGTCAATGTTTTTTTCACCCGTTGCAAAGAGAAAATGTGTTTTTTTTTGTCTGCATACGTGTTTCTTTTGATTTTCCAGGCAGTGCAAATGTGGGGGCCATGAAATTCGAGGAAATCTAACGCGGGTCCATCAAAAGGAAAGGAATGAACGGCACGTTTTGTGCCAAGAAGGCTAGTTTTCGGCTAGCAAATTGTGAAACACCGCCTTGGACCAAAACGCGCACGTGTTTGTCCATTCAAAACCTTGTCAAGAAAAAAACGCGCCGGCGCTGTCAACTACATGCCTGAAGATTCAAACACCTTGAAATTTTTGGGAGTTTTGGTTAATTGGGTGTTTGCGTGGGGAACTAGGTGTTCTAGTTGTTTTGTGCCAAAACTAGGTGTATTGAAAGCATGTGCCCACACATGTCCCAAACTTCCCAAATCAATCCCCCACACTGCCCATGATGATGTGCACATCCTGCTATATCCTGCTCACTCCAAGGTTTAGTGCAGCTATGCTGTCTGTATAAAATGTTTAGACGGAAATGGCATGTGTAGGCCCCTGGGATCTTCATGGATCTTCTGTATAACCCAAGGGGCTGAGCTACCCATCCGATAGCAAGACCTACTTGCCCTTGCTTCCCATCCCATCCAATGAAGTTTTCATGACTCCAGCACGAAGCTGCAAACAGTAACAGTGAAACAATTCCAAGCATCCAGGACATTTTTGTCAAAGCAGGCGCAGCATTGGCAAATCCATAACACATACAAGTGATGGCATAGACACACAAGGCATTTGCATTACCCGTTTGGACAACCAAGCGCTGTTGAATTCTAGGAATGCAGGCCTCGTCGTAGAAACGCAGACCCCAACCGCCTGTTATATTTGAAAACCAGACGTCAACCTTTTCTTCTGTATTACTGTCAAACACAGAGGCGATCCTTTTCTCACCTCTTGGCTTGTAAAAGCCGCTGCGGTATTGGGCTCGTCATGTGTGCTCACATGTGCAAGTGAACATGTCATGAGTGTCTAGATGAAACCTGACACCCTGCCTTTCAGCGAGGTGCTCAAAGCTCGCTGAACAAGTCAGTCCTTACTGTAGGTCTTACTGCGAGTTAGCATCTCAAACAGGCCTACAAATTAAAATGCCTTTCCATGGCTCGCAGTTCTCCTTCTTCTGGTTGTTGGTTCTCATCGTTGGATTCGTTTCTTGGATCTTCGTGTTCCTCTTCTTCTCCATCACTCAAATGGATCACTGCCTGCTGCTCTCTGGCAGTTTGTCTTGAGTCATTGCCTCTCGTGTCGCCAATCTCGATGACGTTGATGTCATCCACGTCCACATACTCCATGGTCACATCGTCGTCGATTGCATCTGCTTCAGGTGGTAGATATTGAAGTAGTGCATTGTTGTCATCTTGGTTGCCAAGCTCTCTTTCTTCTCCTGAGGTGTGCTGCCTTATGAATTCCTGTCTTGCTGCTTCGGCTTCTTCTTCATCTGGATGTCCTGCTGCTGCTGCATCAGCTCCACGTTGGATTTCTTCTCGTTCAAGTCTCTGCAATCTCTTGGCGAACAAAATGCTTCGCCTGTAGCCTTCTGGTGTCTGGCAATCTTCGATTGCTGCTGTCATTTCATTTCTCAAAGTAAAGAGTCGTCCCATCATGTCACCATTGAATACTCTGCCTCGTCGATTCATTGCTTCATCAAGGGTCGTGTTGATGAAGTGGGAAAGTTCTCGTGCTGCAATTGTCAACTGCGTTTCCACTCCTTCTCCTATCAGCAGTAGTTGCTCTCTGTACCAGCTGAAAACTTCTGGTCTCGAAGGAACAATTCTCTCCAGCTCCTCGTTGTTCGTCTGATAGAGGATCACAAGCGTCAGCGCTAGGATCACCAAGTTTCTGATCGTGATGATGTCGTTCACTGTCATCTCACCTGATTGCACTGTCAGGTTTGTGCATCCTTGCAAGAAACATGTGCTTCCAGCTAAAATCACTCTCAAGATCTTCTGAATAGTCTTCTGGGTTACTTCTCTTGGGATGGTCTCGATGGTCTCAATCTCTACACCGTTTTGATTTCCCATTGGCATAAGGCTCATCAATTTCTTGCGTCTCTCTTGCGCTAGTTTCTTTGTGTTCAAATCTGCTGGATTGATTGCTGTGGGAACTCTCAGCAATCTCACTATCTTTTCTCTCACAAGGTCTTGGATCCAAAGGATGTGAATGTGCTTCAGTTTACCCTGTCCAGCTCGTTGCATGATTCCTCGGGCTGCTGAACTGTCACTGAAAGCTGTCATCTGAACTTCGTTGGCTCCTACCAGAAACTTCAGTCGGCTTCCAACATGTAGCATCTCTGCAATGCCACTGCAGCTTGCGTAAAGCTCTGATTCTGCACTGGAAAGTGCTATTGAGGATTGTAGCTTGCATGAGCTAACAAGTAGGCTGCCGTTCAGAAAAACCATGTATGATGTTGTTGACTTTCTGCTTACTTTGCATCCTGCCCAATTGGCATCCGTGAAGACTTCGAGGTTGTAGTTTTTTTCTGTCTTCTCTGTTGCTCCATTCAGGAAAATCCCAATGGTCACTTGTCACTCCAAATCGCTTGAGCTGTGTCAACAAAACTCCGGCATCTTGTGTTCCTTGAAGATAGCTTCCAAGGTGTCTCAAAGCTGTGTACGCCAACTTCGTTCCTCCAGCCATGTAGGTCGACAAAGTTTTCAAAGATTGTTGGATGTCTGGCCGATCTTGTGCTATGTAGAGTGCCAACCCCAAACCAGATCGGAACATTCGTTGGTCCTCCGCATTGAGTCGTTCATGCTCCTTGATGTTGCCCTTGTCGTACACCTCGAGGTTGCTGTGATGTGGTAGTGTCTTGGTTTTCTTTCCATGTAGTTCAAGTAGCTCTACCATCTTCTTGATGTAGGAAGGATTTGGTTGTACAAAGATTCCCTGCCTTGCCAAGACCACTTTCTTCTTCAGGTAGTAGAAGGTGTTGTTGCTGCCGTACTCAAAGGGTCCTTCGGCGTTCATGGTCAATTGCTTTCTCACCATCTCGCTGAACCATGTCCAGTCTTCGATTCCACTTGCCACCAAAACATCGTCTACATGGATCATCAAAAACATCTTTCTCGTGGAATGCTTGAATACTGTTGGCATTCCTTTGTAGCTTTCGAAGTCCATCTTCTCGACCAACTCCTTGAAGTGTTCACCCCATCTCAAAGCTGCATTCCGTTGTCCTGGTAAGCATTTGAGTAATCTCCAGCGTTCTGCTGTCAACAAGGGATTGTTTGCTTGTTCTCCTTGCGCTCGGTCTCTTACCCAGCTTGGGACGATTACTTCCACTAGTTCTCGCTGCTTGACTGAAAGGAACTTTGATGTCTGCCACAAACAAACATAGGTTGAAAAGCTTTCCAAGAACCAAAATCAATCTCATCGTAAATCCTGCTGGCGTTGGGCTGAATTGGTTCTCATCTGTGTTGCCTGTGCGATATTCTCGTGCAACTATCCGGCATCTTCTTTTCCACATTCCTCTGAATCTCCAGTCGAAAACACATGTGGTGTCCAACAAAAGAGGTTCTTCATCTGTTGCATCTTCTGCCACTGCTAGAACTTCAAGTTGCTGCAATCTGCTAATTTCTTCTAGCGTTGCTTTCCTGTCGAGTTCATTGGGTTCATCCTCACTTACATTAGGAGGTCCATCACGTTCAGCTCGGTCACCAAATGACTTCTCATCTGTGCCCATCTCCACCTCGAGTTCTGGGTGATGTTCGAGGTCAAAAGTCCACGCCTCCAAGAGGTCTATCTGCTCATCCACATACATGTCATCGTTCTCTGCCACCATATTGATGTTTCCTGCCCATGTTGGGGAATGTAGTTCTCGTCGCTTGGGTGATCTTTCTGTGGTCTCCTCACTGTGCTTGTAGTGCTTGGGAGGTTGCTCTTCTTTGTCTTCTAGTCCATGCTTCTTGTCTTCCACTGCATCATTTGCATCCATAGGCTCATTGCTTCCACGACCAGGTCCGTCATCTGTTCGGGCCTTCTTCGATGCACTTTCGTCTTGTGCTTCTCTATCATCTGCCCTGCCTCCGACACTAAGCGTGTACTCTTCGTCACTGTCTGGATGGGCTTCGTGGTAGTCCATCACTTCTTTGGCTTCAGCATCCATCACCTTGAAAGGAAGAACTTCTGGTGAAGGTAGTTCACGTAGCTTGACTTTCATTGAACCATGCGTCGCTGCTTTCTTCATGGAATCAGGAAGGGTTTCCAGTCCAATCAAGAGTTCCTTCTCAAACTCCTTTGCACATAGTCGAACTGCTCTTGTTCTCACCAATCGAGAATCTTCAAATGCAACAATGTCTTGATCAGCTCCATCTTTTCCTAGCCAAATGCCTCTCAACCATCTTCTTTCATATTTGGACTTGTGCTCGTCGAGGGCAAAAACTGCGCTACCAAAAGCGCAAATTCGTCCACCATATGGTCGTCCATGAAGTGCTTGAAATGGTGTTGTCTTCAATGTGCTGTGGACTGCATACCTGTTGAGTAGCCATGCACTGTGTCTGGCTGCCCAACTGTGAATTGCGTGCTCGGGGTCGAAGTAGACTCCAGCTTTTGTCTCAAGGTGCAAAATAAGTGCTTTTGCTTGGTTGCGAATGGTCTGGATGTATCTTTCGGCTGCTGCTGTCTTTGACTCGTCAAATGCCTTGTTCATGTCTAGCGTTGTTGCTAAACCCATTCTTGTTCTTGTCTCCTTTGCGAGTTCAAGACCTGCAAGTAGAACTTTCTCTTGGTCGCAAACCAACACAACTTTCTCAACTTGCCTAACCCTGCCTAAGAAACTCAGGATGGCGTCTGCGACATTCCGTGTTGTCTTCTTCAACGGGATAGCTTCTGTGTACCTTGTCCACATGTCAACCAAGACCAAAACTGCAACTCCTCCAGAGATCGTGCCAAAGTCCATCTGAACCGTGGGATGTTCCTTGTGGCTGCTTGGTCCAGGAAATTGTCTCTTCTTGGCATTGTCCTTGGTTTTTGCCATCACAAAGATGTCACACCATGTTGTGAAGTCGTCTCTCAAGCTTGGAAGGAAGTTTGGGAATCTGTTGTCCTTCAATAGGTTGATCATCCTTCTTCGTGTGCTCAAGAGCTAGTAGTGTTGGTAGTGTTGCTTGTCGTCGTTCTTCACGTTTGATCTTGTAGTTCAACCTGTCAAGGATCTTCTGCTTTGAACCACTGCCTGAAACTCCAAGCCACTTAGCTGCTGCTCTGAGGTCTTTCATAGCTGAATTTGCACTCAATGTCATCTCGTTCACCACAACTTCTTTTGCAACTTCCATTGGTTCATTTTCACCATGCTCTTGTGACGCTGCTGCTTCGTCTAGTTGTTCTGGTCGAAGTCCATGAGCTCCTTGTGATCTTGCTTCTGCTTCAGCTGCACCAATCATTGGACTTACAATGTCCTCGTCCATCACCTCGAAGAGCTTGTCGAAGTCAAAAAGATCATTGCTTGCAATGGTCATCACCAACCATTCAATTCCTCCACATTCAGCGATGTCCTCTGTCATGTTGGGTTTGTCCATAATGTTCTCGCAGAACTCCACCATTTGCCATTGACCAATGCTCTCAGGTTCTCCACTTTTGAGCTCTCTGATGAATGTGCTCCTGTATGGAAATCTTTCTCCCCAAATGGTCTTGATGTCGGTGTACTTGTTGGTCACCGTCTTGATGAACACTGTCTCGTGGTCACAATGCCTCCATAGGTTGTTAGGCTCTGTCTCAAATCCAAAACCATCTTTGCTTTTGACCAGCATTCGAACATGTAGTGGTGCTTTAGGTTCATCTTTCTCTTCTTCACCTTCTTCATCTTCTACTCGTCGAACTGTGCCTTGAATTGCTAACGACATGCCTCGGTAGCCAACCGGAATCTCCGTCAAAGCATCCGGTGAGCATAGTCGAAGTTGATCGTGATCATGTTGATCATGATGAAGTGTCCATCCACTCTTCAGTAGTTGACCAAGGCTCAGTAGGCAACTTGTCACTTCTCCAACCAAAAACCGGTGTCTCAAGGTAACAGGTGTTCCTTGGCTATCAAACACCTCAATCTCAGTCTCTCTGCTTCCATCCACGTTGAGCTTTCGTCCTTGGCAGTCTTGAAGCTTGCGTTCACCTTTGATGTTCTTGTCCACATTGTAGAATCTCCTGGGCAGTAAACTCACATCTGATCCGCTGTCAATGATGATGGTCTCTACTTCGCCTTCTTCTGGAATGTTCTCAAGGATCACTCTGACATGCTGCTCTTTGATGCCATCTTTGGTCATCTCTCCTTCACATAGTTGTCCCTCATCGTTGATGTCAATCTCGTGGTTGAACCATTTGTAGAATGCGTCATTCTCCTCTTTTGGACTTGCTGTCGATGAAGTCATGAGGTCATTCATGGTCTCCGTGCTCAGGAAGTAGAACTCCGTGTTCACCATATTCACCTGTCCATTGCTTGGCTCTGAGAATGCAATGTCATAGACTCTGCGAACCGTAGTTGCTGATTGCGTTGAGCGATAAGCTGAATGGGGATGTGCTACTGTGCTTTGTGTTGATCCACTTGCCACTGAACCTGTGGCTGAAGGCGGCGGTATTGGCTGCTGTTGCTGAAATGCCTGATTCTGAACTTGGTTCACTCTTTGTGGACAATCTCGTGCCCAATGTCCTTGTTGATTGCAAATCAAACACGTATTGCCACCTCCATTGTAGTTCTGGTTGTAGCTGTTGTAGCTTTTGCTCTTCCCTTTGCTTCCTTTCTTGCCGCCTTTACTCTTTCCTTTGTTCTTTCCTTTGGACTTTCCTTTACCGCGGCCTTTTCCTTTGCCTCTTCCTTTTCCATAGCCTCGACCTCTGTCAAAGGTCCAAGCTCCTTGCCACCAGCTTCCTTTGCCTTTGTCTTTTCCTTTTCCTTTGTATTTGCCTTTGCCTTTACCTTTCAAGTCTGTCACTCTGTCAACTTCCATAGCTGTGGCTTCATCTCCTGAGGCTCGTACTGGATCACGTAGTTCCAGCTGCTTGAGGCTCTGTTCCTGGGAAAAGTTTTTGGATGTTCTCTCATAGGCTAACAATGCCTCTCTCACATCAGCATATGTTGACTTGTCAGTCAAGGAAAGTTGGAGGTACTCCTTGAGCTTTTGCGGTGCACATCTGATCAGCGTCGCTGTCTTAAGATCACTTGGGTATGTCTCTTTGCTTGTCTGCTCATACTGCATGACCAACTGCTCGAACTGCAAGATGTTCTCCATCATCGACAACTTCTGGTTGAAGTTTGGATACTGTCCCAATGTCTGTGCGAGTGCTAGGGATCGTTGGCGTGTTGCAGGAAGAAACTCTCTGCACATCTGAAACCAAAGCTTGAAACCATCTTTGGCTTGCTGGTTTGCTCGAACCGTCTGAAGACATCTTCCTCTCATGTATGAACTCAGCACTGCAAAGAATTTGTTGGCTATCGCTGTCTGTTCTGGCGTGTAGCTTGAGCAATCTGGTTCTCTTGCACTGCCTTCTACATTGGCTAGTAGTTCATTGAACTTTGAATCTCCAAAGCTCAGCCATGATTCAAACTGTAGCTTCCACGTTGCAAACAACAATGGATCTTCACCATTGAAGTGATTCCCATCCGTGTGTCGAAGAACCTGTTGTTCTCGTCGTTGCCTGTGTGGCTTCTGTAGCTGCTTGCGCTGCTGTGTTGGCTGCTTCTGCTAAGCGTGTGATGCGCTGTAGCATCTGTTGCTTTTCCATGCTCTGCGCTGTTCCAGCCATCATGAACAGCATCATGACTTGTGTCTGGCGTTTTCTAACCACTTGGCTCAAACGGCAAAGTCTTTTCTCCTTTCTCTTTTCTTTTCCTCTCACTCTTTTCTCTAGCCAGTCTCTGCGCTCAGCTTTTGTTTTCCAGCCTTCTTGAGGGTCTTCTTGAAGTCCATAGGCCATGGTGATCAGGACCGTGAAGATCATCACCATGCCAGGCCACCTGCTCAGGATGGCGATTGAGATCAAGCTCATAGTCTTGAAGACATCGAGGTCGTTTGCCAGCTGCATAGTCTTGTCGAGCTCTTTCACCTGGTTCTCCTTGAAGACGTTGTAGTTCCACTCTTTCGCGTCAAAGCTTTCGATGTAGTTCTGGCTTTCTGTGGCATTTGGATCACCTGCTCATTCTCTTTCTCATAGTGCTCCAAGCACATAGTCTCCTCCAAGGAGATCTCATTCGTGGCCATCATGGTGTCCTGCTCGTTCACATTCTCCAGGACATAGTTTCCTCTCTTCTCAAGTGAGTTCATGGTTGCCTCACTTGTGGCCATCTTGCCCTCGTCATTCTTTTTCTCTCTTCTTTGGGACTCGAACCCAAAGCTTTCTTTCCTTTGGGACTCGAACCCAAAGTATGCCACATTTTCTTCTTCTTCTTCTTCGTGAAGTCCAACTTCACCTGAGGACATGCTTTCATTGCCCTGGGACTCGAACCCAAGGTCGCAGGTGTCGTGAGCTCCAAGCTCATCTTTCTTTCTCTCCTGCCAGCTTCTGCTTCTCCAGCTCGAACATGTCGAAGTGCTCTGCATCATCCACCAGGAAGATCGCGATGTCGATGTCCAGCATGTAGTGAGCTCCTCTGCCACTCTTGTTCTCTGTGATCTCCAGGATGTAGTCAGCAAACTTGTTCTCTTCATTGTCGAATTCATGCCTTGATGCCCTGTTGTGATCATCTCGATGGGCTCAGTCCAGGTCACTGGCTCAAAGGCCAACCAATGACCTTCCATGGTCTCCATGGCCATCATGGCCACCATCAAAGTCCACCATGGCTGCGCGCCCTGAGCCCTCATGGTCCTTTAGACCAATCCTCGGGCTCCGCTACCATGTCAAACACAGAGGCGATCCTTTTCTCACCTCTTGCCTTGTAAAAGCCGCTGCGGTATTGGGCTCGTCATGTGTGCTCACATGTGCAAGTGAACAGGTCATGAGTGTCTAGATAAATGTATATATACGTATATGTTTTCGGAGCTCTCAAGCCGGAGTTCCACCTCGAAGCAGGGGCCAACTGCTGTATTCCCCTTTGGGTCCAAAGATGTTGGAAAATGTCAAAATTCAGCATTGACCAGACAGGTAGTGCTTTTGCGAAGCTGCGCCAGACTCCAGGAATGGGTTGCAATTAGGCCTGTCAAGCTTTGCATCAAAGCCATCAGAGCTCTGAAAAGGCCCCTCCCACCCACAACTTTTCCGGCAACCAAACTGGTCACACTTGCAGCAAAGCCATCATTCCTTGTGTGTGGAAGGAGTGCGCAATAACCCCAATCATTGCCAGGCCAGCAGAACTGAGGTAATTGGAGGAAGGGGTCCGCAATCCATTTCTTGCTTCTAAGCTGGCCAACAGCCTGAAATCAAGCGTTGATTCCGTTGCGACGTCAGATCCCTGAAGACGCCCCATTGGGCGCTCCAAAGTTGCAATAACCACTGGAAGGTAAAACGCCGGAAATTACCTGATTTATCACTTTTCAGGATTTGCGGGCGTTTGCGTCTTTTTGCGGGCGTTTAGCGGGTTTTTGCGGGAGTTTTGCGGGTAGTTTTGGGCGCGGCAATTTACTGGAAACGCACGCTGCCTGGGATTGTTGACCTGGACATAGTACCTGGCGCAACACTGTTTTTTGGTGACCAGGGCCCACACACAGTTTTTGTTTTCAGAATACACGTGCTCTCCCAGACAAGTATGTGGGCAGCTCAGTTCATCCCATCAACTTGCATACCCCTGCTGCCAGCAGCGCAGCTCCTCCAGCCAGTTGGCCGTGCGCCTTGTTGTGCTGGGTAATGCTGCAGTTTTTGCGTTCGGTGGATGTTCCCTTCTTCGCGTCAAAGGCAACTTAGAAAAGAGCCAAATGCCACAAGCGCCTTTGGGTCAAGCCTCTTTCATCTAACTTGCCGCGTTGCATTGGCAACCGCGCAGGCTTCTCTGTTCGAGGACTGATGCTCCTGCCAGGAGGTCCTGTGGCCCAATGGATGAGGCATCGGCCCACGGAGCCGGGGATTGTAAGCTCGAGTCCTACCAGGATCATACTGTCTGGACTATTTTGTGGACGTTTCTGCTCGCGCAGACGTGGGCCCTCAAGGGCCGACGCCACCAGTGACACCAGCTTCGCAAAAAACTCACTGCTCACTCTGACCCCTTGCCCACACTCGCTCTCGTCATCAATGACAGCTTACGGTGGTGGGCACTTCATACAAGAGGGGTTGTAGTGTAGCGGCAACATGCAAGCCTCCCATGCTTGTGCCCCGGGCTCGACTCCCGGCAGGCGCATTTGTTGTTACAGGAGCCAATGTACTTGTGACTTTGCCTCACATGTCATGGCACATGAGAAAACGGCATAGCGGAGCCTGGCTTCGATCCAGGGGCCTTTCGGATATGGGCCCAACATGCTAACCACTGCGCCACTCCGCTCTTACAAAGAATCCAATGCCCGTTTCAGTTTGTATCCAGGCGTCACCATGCTGGCACGTCCAACAGCAAGCCACACCTCGCATACAACTAGCCCGATATCTTCTTCACTTTGCTTCCGCGCCCTGCCAAAGCAATGGATAGAGAGCATAGAAACGCCGGCTGGCGAGCCACACAAAAACCCGTCGCGCTCACTTGCGCCATTTGCCACAACGAGCACCCATCCGATCAACACCTACGAAAAAATCCGGCCACCCGGAATCGAACCAGGGACCATCTGATTCCTGCGATCTCTACAGTCAGATGCTCTACCAACTGAGCTATAGCCGGCTTGCGATGTAGGTACAAAGGATGCTTGAAGGCATTGCGCATACGTAGTCAGAATCTAGCCCCATCCTGGAAGCCGTGTCTTTCGACAGTTGAGCTGGCTTCACCTTGCTGTCGCAACGTTGGGAAACAACAAGGATCGACTAGGTCTAGGTAATAACATAAACGACACCGAGGGGATTCGAATTTGCGCGGGCAGGACCCAATGGATTTCGAGTCCATCTCCTTAGCCGCTCGGACACAGTGTCTTAGCGTCATGATCTTATCAAAAGAAAAAAGGCGCTTCGGCTTGGGGACTTGGCGCTCTAGTCGGACTAAAATTCTTTACCTGCGGGCGCAAAGCATCTCATCTCGGGCTATCTGGGGGCCCCTGCTTGGTCACTCACCTAATAAGTAATACACTCGCTCCACAGCCCACTACCCAACACAAGATGAGGCCCTGCAGGCCTTATCTTCTTGCTGGGAAATGCATTAAGAGCTGGCCGCTTGATGCATGTGCTTGATGCAGAATCACCTGCGGATCAGGTCTCGAAAACTTGCCCTTTGACGTGCTCACTCCCACAGCCCACTACCCCACATAAGATGAGGCCCTGCAGGCCTTATCTTCTTGCTGGGAAATGCATGAAGAGCTGGCCGCTTGATGCATGACGCCTTAAAGTGAGCTGGCCACACGCTGCCTGGGATTGTTAAATTGCACATTGTACCTGACGCAACACTGTTTTTTTTTGTGCCCACATACAGCTTTTGTATACAGAGTACACATGCTCTCCCAGACAAGTATGTGGGCAGCTCAG
>CAXAMN010022534.1:0-14023 GCA_963970005.1 Durusdinium trenchii | reverse complement strand
TCTTTTGAACGTTCACACATTCTCGTTTGCTGGAGATCACAATGTTTAGTGGTAAACATGGCAAGGATTGAAGAACCCTTTAATTGTATGTGCCTGTGTCCACATATTTGCAGATGAGATTGATGTCGTTTTTCCAAACTCAAGCCAGGCACTCTTGCATCACTGAACAAGTAATTGAAATCAGCAACTTGCCTTCCAAAAATATGTTTGCGTTTGGAATATACCCCATTCTAATTCATATATCACAATTTGCTTGTCAATGTAATATGAAATAGTGTTTCAAAGCCTCAAAAGGTTTGGTCCTCTCAATCCACATGGTCCTCTCAATCCCATTTCCCCACTGCAAACACCACACCACTCCACTCGCGAACTCGATGCCTCTCATCACAAGTCCGCCCACCTCACCGGCCTCGCAGCACTTGGCGGACTGGATCCTGGCGCAGAACAAAGGCGTCGATTTGATCAGCCTGGACAAGTGTGTCGCTACTAGTAACAAGTGCCTTACTAGTAGTAACAAATTAGACGTCCAGGCGTCGATTTGATCGGAATGAGCGGCCGGCAGAAGGGCGACGAGGAGGTGAAGGCGACTTGAGTCGTTCTGCGTTGGTTTCAACCTGGCACAGTCGGAGCAGCCAGGCCTTGGCGGCCGCTTTGAAGGAGAACCGACAGGTGAGGCGTGTCGAACTCCAAAATAATGGCTTTGGCGATGCTGGAGCGGAGGCATGGGCGTTTTGCTTGCTGGATTTTGGAATTGAAGAGAAGCACCTGCTTTCAGCAGGCTTTAGCCGAGATGTTGCACCAGAACCGTACGATCAAAGAGATTGTTCTCAGTTCGAATCGCATCACTACTGTGGGGGCGAAGGCGCCCTTTGAGCCGAGCTTTGCCGCTTTCGGTTTCGGATTCTTTGAAGTTGCAGGCGTTGCTGGAGGCGCTCCGAGTCAACAAGGTTGTCACGTACATCTCTCTCGATGACAACGGTGAAATCAGCGAGGAGGCTCCGGTGACATGCAGTGAGTCGCAGTTTCATTGAATTTGTTTGGTTTTCCAAGTAGGTGTGTTTTTTGTCAATAGCAGTGGGACGACAATACTGTCTAAACATGTACAGCACACTTCAGCGTGTTACGCCAATCTTTGGCTCAAGACTCCCGTGGTGCAAGCGAGAAAGAAGCGCGCCCCCGCTGCCCATGAGGGAGAGAGGATAGTCTACTTGTACTTCCCGTCAAGCAGATTAAAATCCACACGCAGGTTATCCGCCGTAGCCGCTCACTGCAACAAAGACTCAACTTACTATGTCGAGCTCTGGAGGAAAGAGTAGTGGGCAATTCTCTTTCGCGGCTCCAGGAGGAAATGCATTGCAGTCATCACCTGGCTCAATCAATGATGCTAGCTCTGTTGAGACTGCTACAGTGGTTACCATGCCATCCACATCACAAGCTTCAGGCAATGGGAGGGCCGTTCCACTGGAGACGACCTCTGCTGGATCTGATGCTAGAATGGGCAACGCAAAGAGGATTGTGAAGAGATTTACAAGATCTACATCGCCGAGAACTACGTCGAGAAGATCGCCCAAGAGAGATATTGAGAAGGCAAAAATTGAAGACGCCAAGGAATATGAGGAAAGAGAAATTCGACTCATTGAAGAATTGCGATCAGCGAGAGTTTCCTACCAATATTTGAATGACGAATACAGTTGCTTACATGATGGGTATACCAAACTCTACGCTGAATCAAGAGAAGAATTTTCGCAGATGACAAAATGCAATATGGCAATGAACACTCACCTGCAAGAGATGATGCAAGAGGATGAAGGAGCTACTATAAGGATCGAAGAACTTGAGAGGAAGCTCAGACTTGCCGAATCGTTGGCAGATCACATCTACACAAAGTACAAGCACGAACAGGTCGCTTATGAGAATCATGAGGAACACTCTCAATTTCACGAGGTGACGTCCAAGATGGAGGACATGACCAGCGAAATGCAAGGTGCGTTCCAGTACATCCAAGAACAAAACCAAATCTCAGACACCTACAACAGAAGAGCTCAACATCTCGCTGAAGAAAACAAGGCGATGATGAGCGTCGCCGATGAACTACAGACAAAGATGTTGATGCTACAGGATGAGAATAGCAACATGTTGGAGGTAGCTCAGAGAGAATGAGAAAAGCAATGGAGCACTGAGATGCGCCACATGGTATTGACCAACGATGCAGCTGAAAGCAATGATCATCATTATCAAGACAAAAGGATGATAGAACACCTTCGTGGTCAACTGGCACTCGTCAAAGGATCTGAGATGAATATGGTCGCTGAAATGGGCAACCATGACCTTGAACAAAAACGGAGATTCAGACATACAAAATTGAAGTCAGTGAAAGGGAAATGCGAGCACAACAGTTTCAGTACGAGGCAAGGATGATGGCAGAAGCAACAAAGAGAATGGAAGACGCTGCCAGCCAGATAAAGATGCAGCCCAAGGAAGAGCAACGTCAGCTGAGAGAAGCCGATTCTGCCCTCACGGAAGCGAACAAAGTACTGAGAAGGGAGAATCTACTCGGAACGTCCGCAGTCGATGATGGTAGAGAGAGGATAGTTCTCGAGGAGAAATGCCAAGAGATTGAGGAAAATCGCAAGATCGCCAAGAAGAAACTCTTGGAAGCAAGATCGGAGAATGCCAAGTTGAAGGCAGAGACGCAGGTGAAGAACAAGACGAACATGGACTGCACATTTCTTCGGTCTATGGGCAAGTGAGGAAATCACGAGCTTCGGCAACCAACTTCAAAGCTTTGATGTTGCAGCTGTTCATTCAGACAAACAAATAAACCCCTGGAGATAGCATGTTCATACCAAGACCTTTCGAAGAGAACATGGACAAATGGGATATCCAGAGCTGTGTAGAAAATGGAAAGCTAAAGGAATTCCACCTGCCTACTTGGCATGTGCAAGCTACGCATCACAGATCGGTAGCCAGGAGATCATCCAGGAACGATTGCGTAGACAATTGCAATATGTCCTTGAGGTCATGAATGACGATACCGAGGGAAATGTGTCCGTCAAGGAGTTCCTCGAGGGCATGGTCAGCAAGCTCCATATTCTCAAATATCAAGAGCGAGTTGAAAGAGACAACTACATCGGTTACCAGAAAGAGCTGAATGACCCAAAACCCGACCCAAGGAAACCAGTGAGAGGTGAAAACGACAAGGGAAGGATCATTTTGCTGTTTGCCAAAGAAAAATTTGGGACGCATTATGTGAATTCCCGGAGCAAGTCATCAAGTTCTTTACACCGGAACCTTTCAGTCAGAAACAATTGGCATTGACGATGAAGGACACCTTGGATGGGAAGCTCTCGAGCTAGACGGTCCACTGTATTAACTCCACTGCAAGAGCCGTTGATCCCCTGATCCCGATCACCAGAGATGCAGCCTTTTATCAGGTCATGAACAACTATGGGCATCGAGGACCAGATCAAAATCATGGAGATCATCGAGCAGTGGGACACAATGAGTTCATGGAGAGCGCAAGGATTGCGCGCCGAAGCATTGCCTACCTTGGGTTCAACTTACGATTGCGCAACAAGAACTGTCCTGAATCCAAAATGAGCATTGTGGACGTGGTACAGGCCATCGTCGATGACAGAAAGGATAAGAGAATAGAGATTGCAGCAGCAGTGACTGTATGCAGTGCATCCAATTCATGATGAAATGCTTTCACGAGCACAAATCGAGGGACACCAAGTGGTTCTTGCAAAGGCCATATGGTGAAACAATGACTGTACTTTTCAGAAACCTTAGAGACTATTTCCCAGAGATTCCTGAAGAACTATGGGTCATTGGGTATTGTGTGTGCGGCGCAGAAGCAGGACTTCAACAAGATATAGAACACAAGATGGCGTACATCAGCAGCATGAATCACTTCCTCGCTGAGCGACATCTTTCTGCGGCCGAGCTCACAGATCCTGTGTTGAAGCAAGAGAATTAAAGGTGTACCTCTCCTTCCAGGACGACATGACTGGACCTCCAAGGCTTGAAGAAACCAACCTACACTTTCCAAAGTGGGTAGATATGCTCAACCGCTTCAAGAAATCGAAAGCATATGGAGGAGACGGCGTCGACTGGAATGAAGAATTGAGAGAGAAAGTCCGTCGAGATCAAGGAGGAGAAGCAAGCTCATCACAACAAGGTTCCCCCGGATGGCAACAAGGGAAAGGATTCAAAGCAGGGCCGCCGTCTTCGTCTCAAGGAGGGAAGTCGAGATCATCGGCAAATCGCGTTCCAGAGGGGCAGCCACCGAAGGCGCCACCAAAAGCGCGACCCGACACACCAAGATCAAGGCAGCTCCCAAGACCGCTCCAGAACCTCCACCTGTTGTCAAATAAAAAAGAATGGTACTCTTCAGCTCCGCCAGAAGGCATCGTGGCCGTTGAGATGCTTGGAAAAGATTACGATGGTCACAATAGCCGGTATATACTTTGGGCAGAACGCAAAAGCCAACACATGTTCGCACCAGCACCTATTGCAGGACCAAGAACGAAGATGCATGGTGAAGAGAGACAATGGTGACTGTACTTGCGTCGCGTGGCTTGTCATGCGGGTGTGGCTATGGGAGGGGCAGTTGACTCTAGGTTCGACATGCAACCCATCACCGAGTACTACCTGAATACCAAGTTGGGTGAAGATGACTCATTTTGGACGAAGCTCTACGCAAAACTTATGAAAGAGTTCGAGATTGAGAGGTGTAGCCAGTACCCGAATGCCAAAGCCATGCTGATGTTGATGGGTATCATCAAACCGACGGAAGGAACCAGGTTGATGGTCAAGCATCTACATTCAAAAGTGGGTTGCTTTGTGGATGAGAGTTCGAAAGTCAAAGTAGTTGGGAATACAGGCCACTTCGAACAAGACGAATTGAGCGGATACGTGAGGGGAGGAAAGCAGAACTCCATGATCTTCATCACAGATCTTGACTGCACGACAAAGGCCAGTACGTCAAAGAAGATCACTACCATCGGCCTTGGGTTACAGAATGACATTACAATGCTGTCGAACATTTCAGATAGAGGGCAACTCGCACTCGGACATCATCAGGACCCTGGAGAATGCGCACGCCATTTTTGGAGGCAAGTCGCGATCAAGGCAATGGTGTCGGCGGGACCACCGTCCACATCTGGTTGTGTATGAAGTGCATGTATCCAAGTGGTGGCACAGTGAAGTTCACAGAATTTTTTTCAAGAACTTCACTCAAGATTTCATCGAGGCGGTCGACCGGATCGCAAACCTTTTGAGCAGGCCAATCATGCTGAATGCACAACCGACAAGCAAGTTCTTTGGAACAGGGAGGGTCGATAGTCGTTCGTTCCTTGTCGACATCGTCCTCCGCGCCAGATGCTTGAATGTCATTGCCACCATCAAGTCAAGAGTGTGGAGGACCATTTGGTCACTGGCCAAGTCACCAGGCAATATCCCTCATACCGGATTGTCGAGGAATAGCATCTGGGCAATCATTGAGAAACAGCTATGCAGAGAAAGGATGTTGTTGCTTTGTGCGATGGACCCCAAACGCGTGGCTGAGATCAATAGAATTACCGAAGATGACACAATTGGATGCCTGTCCCCAGCAGGTCACGACAAGTATGTCAACACAGAGATGCCGAAGGTCTACTCCGACGCATCGGCCGTTGGATCAGATGCGATTAGAGGAATCATAGGTGAGGAGTCAAAATGGAAGGACATTCATTTCGCCATGAAAGACCCAGAACCTGAATATGATCCAACGGACTATTGGCTCAGAGGAAATCGAAACATCGATCGACTCACTGTAGCCGACATACCCCTACCATTTCTGTGTGATCACTGTCGGAAAGAGGATTACTCATCAGAATGGAAAGAATGCGCGGCAAGTCCAAGAATGTGTGTGAATTGCAATTACAACTTCTGGTGTCGGAACGACGAACTCCACTCAATCAGTCAAGAAACAGATGAGAGATGGGAATCCGCTCTCCGAGTCAGAATCCTATGGGAGTCATGTCCAGATTGGAAGGAGGTACTGCCTGCCTCCGACCCTAGAAAGTTCATGATCGAAGGAGCGCTCATCCTGACCAAGAGGCCGGTACCATGGGTGAATGGAGCGTTGAAGAACACATCACACCATGAGCCCCAGTTGAAGTTGCGAGCGCATACTGCAAAGAAGAACGAGGAGGACTCTTGTTTGTTCATCGAGATTATGGCGTGAGATGTGCAGATTATGGATTCAGAGCGTTTATGGACTATGGAAATGTGGCCTACCACGACTACATTCAATATCTACTGACGCCTGATGAATAATATCAGACCATCTTCATGCTCGACAACAAAGACAAGGTGACAAACTCTGAGTTCGCAGGTGACATCGTGGAATTTTGGTTGGATGTATTTGAATTGGCCGGTATCTTTCGGAACTCCTTGTTCAGCGATTGGAGCTGCATTGATGAGCGCATTCACCTTCTATGCATCAAGCCGGAGAAGCGTTACCGACGATTCAAAGAGGAACAACACTCCGTGCTGCTACCCTTCAGTAGACGAGAGACAAGAGATATCCAAGATGGAAGCCAGATATCCAAAACCAGAGTTCATAACACGGATGATGCCACTTGAAGCAGCACCACCCAAAAGAGAAGAGGGAGACAAGAAGGAAGATGAACCAATGGAAGAAGAGGAACAGCCTCATTCTACAACTCCCAAAGAGCCTGAAACAGACCCTGTGTCGCCAGAGGTCGATCCTATATGGACTACAAAGATGGCGAAGGGAGATCGGTATCACCAACAGCAACATGGACAAATCCACCATATTCAGGACCATTCACGCCCAAAGAAAATGAACCACCTTCATCACCTTGGAAGAAAACATACGACAATGTTCAAAGGGTGAAGAAGAGGGCTCAAGAGATGAAGATTTGCTTCTGTTGTGCGTCCGATGCTCATACGTTGGCAACGTGTGACAATGAGAACTTCAGGGAATACAAAAAGGAGATCATAAAGTACTTTGAACACATCGAGGGAACGCTCAAGTACAACTTCACGGACCACGGGGAGGCGATCATCAAAAGAGATCAAGCTGAAAGAGAAAAGAAAAGAGCAAAGACTAAACACAATGACGATGACGAAGACGTGGAGATGGAGGACATTGAGAGGAGGTTGAAGACTTGGGCAAGGAGTCACTGACCCCTCGATCCAAGAAACATTCTGAGTCAAGATCGTCTGGCAATGATGATGACTATGTGAAAGCCGTCGAGTCCATAGTGGACGAAGTGGAAGGAGGCGAATTCAAAGTCATCAACAAGGCAATCGATGTATCAGGACCACCGGATGCCAGAGCACTTGAAGGCGCGTTGACAAAAGCCCACTCATTGAGTTCAAGACTGCCGAAAGTGGAGCATCTGACGGTCGATGAATCGCAAGCGAACAAAGTCACGTATCGACAGATCCATGCAGGTTGCGACCGAGGCAACATCGCGATGTCCCACAACATGGAGCTGCCTTTTGCGTCAAGATGTGGAACGGCTTGGAAGAATCATCGGGGAGGTCCACTGAACCACCTGTCAGCGATCCAGGATTCTACATCCGAAAGGACACCGATGACTACATCACGGTCAATGACATCAGCAGGAGGCTCAACAAAGTACTGAGACACCAGACCGGGAAAGCAACAGCGGAAGGACTCAGGGAGGCAACATGATATTCTTCCACGCAACGAAGGGGGATGGGTGAACATCAGGGACGTTCTCATGTACGGACATATCTTTGGAGACAACAGCAATCGAGTCACAAGAACTGCAATTCAACGGAACTACTTGGAAGATATCCTCTCTGTCAGATACCGATGATGCTGTCAAGCAATGTGGTACTCAAAGAAGTCGCAAAACCGAGTCAGATTCCAGATTGCAGCAGTTCGCGCGTCACCAAGTGATGTCACAAAGGCCGAGCAGAGAGAGTATTGGGAAAAGAACCGCAAAGTGCCACATGATGCAAGATACTACAGAGAACACGACAGATGGATGATGCCGGTTGCCATGAGATCTGTTTCATCACACAATTTGGAATCGAGGCATACAGACAAGAATGAGAACGATGTCATCCTCAACCCGCGCCTCACGTCACATGAGATTGTAGATGAGATAGCGATCCAACTTGGCAGAAGCTTTCATGTCACAACATTAGCAAAGCTGCCGTCCATTGTGAAATACGGGCTATTGCCAGGAGGAGACAAGGGAACAAGAGGAAGTTCATTCTTCAATCACTACGCACCTTGGGGCGTGAGAGCATCAACGGTTTTGAGATCAAAAGTCCCGACGGATGATGTTCCCATTGTTCTATATGTGCCAATTGCATATCTTCAACGTCTTGCCGAAAGCTCCTATGTGGTTGTGTTCCAGGGAGTGCCGTGGGAATGTATCAAGAGTGCATGGTACAAAGAACCAGTCCAAGGAAAATGGAGGAGATTGTTGGCAAAGGGGGTCGTGCGCGAACCACCTGATAGCGGCATCAAGATACTCAAACAAGATAGCAACAAAGGATCAGGTTGTCGAGAGGGCAAAGCAAGTTATTGCCGAATGCACAAGGAGAGATGACAACATCCGAAGGCTCGATAAACTCGTCAACAATGGAGACCTCAAGGGGACAAAACAGGGGCCATGGAATGTGATCATCGCCAGAGCTTGGGAAGGCTACAACAGTGTTGATGGAAACATCGTATGCCCTGCGTGCATGAATGTAACACCGAACATCCTTACCTTATGCCTACACTGTCATGGACGTTTCTTCAGTTGCGGAAGCAGGAATACTGTCTCCACAGACACAGTCATTGAGATCGATGATGACGATGAGGAAGCGGAGAAGAAAGGTGATCCTGAAGCAAAGGAAACAAGCGATACTGACAAAGAGGAACAAGAGATCATCGACAAGGCAAAGATGGAAAATGGCGGTTCAATCGCACATCGAACCCAATGATTGAAGAAGAAGAAATCAGCCAAGAGCACATCGAAGACTTCATGAAGAAGAAAGATCTAGAGTCCAAAAGGGAAGAAGGCTGCGAGCTATTCACCCCAACCTTTGACGTTGGTGAAGTGGATTATGAACGTGATTCCCAATCTCCAGAAGTCGAAGAAGTCATCGATGAGCAAGATGCTATCAATAAGAGCACAGCTGAGTTCAATACAACATCAGATAGGGTGGTAGAAGAAGTTGAAGCAGAAGATCAAGACACCAAACTTGATGATGAGAGGAATGACGATGATGACTACGGAAGAGAAGGACCGAAATCCTATCATCCCGATGAACATCTCGCCAATCACGAACTTCCGAAATGGTGTAGATACCCGGAGCCAGTTGCTTTTGACCCCCAAGACGAAGCCGGTTGCCAAGACACGATCACAGGATCATCAGGACACATGGATAGATACCTTGTTCGACGCATGGCACAAATAATCAAGCCGATGCACACCTCGCACCATCAGACTGGCATCGTCAGTTTCCGTGAGCTCTTCTCAAAGAAAAGATTGGACGTGATGTCTGACTTCACCAATGGGGTACATAATGGGTTTGATGACGACGACATGCCCAAGGATCCGACAGAAGGACAAACGCAAGAATTTGCAAGGTGGAAGAAGGTCACCACGGAAGAAGCATGGTACATGCTGAGGAGAGAGCAGATGCTGGGAAAGTTTGCGTTGCAAGAAGGGATTGCTGTTGGATACACACCGGAGAGCTTCAAGAAAGAATTTGTCAAAACAGACAAGCCACCACCAGGCACAAAACCATCTTTGGTAGAGTCCAGCAAGAAAGCAAAACAAGAAGCTATGTCAAGGATGATCAGGAAGTGCGTGAACACGATCTACAGCGTCAACTCGTATTCCTATTCCAGGAACGACCTGAACGACAACAGTGTGCGCAAGTGCATCAATCCTCTACACGTCCTATACCCCAGACCACAAAACAAGTGGGGCAAGGTCATGATTCTGGCAATGGACCAAGCCAAGATTGCCCTCTTACCCGCAGCACAGGACGCCTGGACGAAGATGACAAGTCACCATGACCGCAAGCACTAGATCGACGGCAGAGCGTCTTGGACAAGGATCAGATCCAGAAGTTGATGGACAGATACCACAAGGTTGCGCCTGAGGTTGAGAAAGCACCATCTGAAACAGCTTCATCAAGCTATCGTGCACAGACACGTGAAAGAGAATATGATCGAAAAGGAGAAGGAAAAGGAAAGATCTATGGTCATGCCGATCGACGGACATGGGAGCAAACCAACAACTATGCTCGTGACTGGAAGCCAGCAGCTATTAACAGGAACAGTTATGGTGCAACATTCCGTGACGCTATATGGTTGCGTCCAAGACACCGACGTGATCCGGGACACTGGAATGAACCATACTGGAATCCAAACATAAGGACAACACAGAGAAGCTGGCAAGAATGGGATCAAGATCGTGGAGAGGAACGATACGCACATGGTGGAACAAGGCTAGTGTACGACGCTTGACCTTGAAGCCGTAAGTGTATCTGCATGTGAATTTTCTACAGATGAAAGGGAGCAAAGCTCAATCTACATCATGGTGAAGAAGTACTGAGTGGAATCTGAGCGAGGCACACCTTCACTGTCGGTTTTCACGAATTAAATCCTATACACAGCCTACGGGATGAACTGCACGCTGTATAGATATGTAAAAGACCGCTTAGTTTCAATAGTGATGTCTAGTCAGAGTCTATTTTGATAGGTCTCGCGGCAAAGACATAGCGTACCACTGTACATAGTTCACTACCCTTCAATTTCAAGCATGACCATTGCCGAAAGCGTCGGTTACATGGGGGGTGTCAATAGCAGTGGGACGACAATACTGTCTAAACATGTACAGCACACTTCAGCGTGTTACGCCAATCTTTGGCTCAAGACTCCCGCGGCGCAACGCTGCCCATGAGGGAGAGAGGATAGTCTACTTGCACTTCCCGTCAAGCAGATTAATATCCACACGCATTTTTCAATATTATGTTCCTAGGGTCATTAATGTAATTAATCATCTACACTTTTAGTGGTTCCTCACTTTGATGGGCAGGTGAGGACAGAAATTTGGGAGATTGTTGGAGCCAACAAGGTAGCTGAGCCTTGGCTGTTTTTTGAAGTGAGTGTATTGTTGCCAAGTTTGCAGCGCACAAGCAACTATACAACCAGTTCCCGGGCAAGCCGGCGGCGGAAGTTTCCGAAAAGAAGAAATTGACCTAAAGGAGCGCGCCAGTTCTTTCCACCATGCGTGTCCCTCGTGTCCCTCAGTCAGGCGCATGCGCTCCGGACTTTTGACCAACACAGCGCCGCCTGCGCAAGGTCTGCGCAAGATCAGCAGCCCACACCAGCGTGCTGAAGTTGAAACTAAAGCTAACTGGAGCTAGAGCTATTGAAACTAGAGCTAACTCGAGCTAGAGCTATTGAAACTAGAGCTAACTGGAGCTAGAGCTGTTGAAACTACAGCCAACTGGAGCTAGACGTTAACTATGGTGTGATAGCTTCTCTTAGCGGACAGCAATCGAAATGAGCACTTTTAAGTAAGCAAATTAGCTAAAATTTGTCAACCTCTCAAGAGAGCCGGGTGGCCGGGAGAGATGACTCAGCTGCAGCGGCGCCGGCGCAGCCGCGAGAGATGACTCAGCCGCGAGAGATGACTCATCCGCGCACTAAAGTTGCACTACAAAGTCGCCAGTTCTCATCTTCCAGCTCCCCAGATACTCCACGCACTAAAGTTGCACTACAAAGTCGCCAGTTCTCATCTTCCAGCTCCTCAGATACTCCGCGCACTAAAGTTGCACTACAAAGTCGTCAGTTCTCAGCTTCCAGCTCCCCAGATGCTCCGCGCACTAAAGTTGCACTGCAAAGTCGCCAGTCCTCAGCCTCCAGCTCCCCAGCCTACTCCGTGCACTAAAGTAGCACTACAAAGTCGCCAGTTCTCAGCTTCCAGCTCCGCGCACTAAAGTTGCGCCACAAAGTCGCCAGTTCCCAGCTTCCACCTCCACAGGTTACTCCGCATACTACAGTTGCACTACAAAGTCGCCAGTTCTCAGCTTCCAGCTCCCCAGGTTCCTCCGTGCACTACAGTTGCACTACAAAGTCGCCAGTTCTCAGCCTCCACCCCGCCAGAAAACTCCGCGCACTGAAGTTGCGCTACAAAGTTGCCAGTTCTCAGCTTCCAGCTCTCCGCATGCTGCGCCTGCCACGAAATCTGCACCTCGAGGTTCACAAAGTGCTGTGTCTGCCACGAAATCTGCACATGGAGGTTCACAAAGCGCTGTGCCTGCCACGAAATCTGCACATGGAGGTTCACAAAGCGCTGCGCTTGCCACGAAATCTGCGCATGGAGGTTCACGAAGTGCTGTGCCTGCACCTCGAGGTTCATGAAGTGCTGCACCTGCCACAAAATCTGCGCGTGGAGGTTCACAAAGTGCTGCGCCTGCCACGAAATCTGCACACAAAGTGCTGTGCACGCCACGAAATCTGCACATGGAGGTTCACAAAGCGCTGCGCCTGCCACGAAATCTGCGCTTCAAGAAACAAGTGAAAACTCTGAGCACAATGGAGGGCCAATTCCGACCATGATCCGAGCATGACCCGAGACCGCCTCGCACATGTCGTTCCGCAAAGCTTGACTTGCAAGCTTCGGACCCGCCCTTTCTATTGAATTACACCGCCGTAGACCCCAAACAGTTAAACTAGAGCTTGCGACGTCCAGAGCTGGGAGACAAATGTAAAGGATTGCAAGGCAGAGACGGACACAGCAGTACAGAGCGGGCGGACACATCTTAAGAAAGAATTGAGAAGCCCTAACAGTAAACCTTTTCGGGAATTATTCTTCAAGTGCGAACATGATGCTGGTCATGCTGCTCAATCAGCGGGCAGCTGACCACGTGAGGACAAGAAAAAAAACATGAGGAGCGAAGGATGTGACATGAAATTGATTTTTGGTGCCTGACGTATGCCCTCCGTCCCAACTGAACAGAGAGATCGCTGCCACGCCGCCGAAATCCAATCCGGTCATTCATCCAACGCTTGCCCGAAAAGGAAAACAAGCTGAGAGAGTTACACAGTGTGGCAGCAATGCAATCCCGGAGACAGTCACTCACCCCTTTCAAAGGAGCAAGAACCTTTCACACGCGAACCTGTTCCAGCGGACAGGGCAGAAAACAGCAGTGCAGGCACCAAACCTGAAAGACAAAAAGAAAGAAGTCACATGGGAGATAAATGAATAGAAATGCTACATGGCCAGCGGAAAAGGGCGGCAGCACCAGTGACAGACCCGGGAAACAAATGAATAGAAATGCTGCATGGCCAGCGGAAAAGGGCGGACGCAGTGACAGACCTGGAAAACAAATGAATAGAAATGTTGCATCGCCAGCGGAAAAAGGGCGGACACCAGCAGTGACAGACCTGGGAGACAAATGAATGGAAATGCTACATGGCCAACGGAAAAGGGCGGCCGGCCGGGAACCCGACCACAAGCACCCAGCCTGGGAGACACATGAAAAGAACTGGGAGACAAATGAAAAGAAGTGGGAGACAAGCCAGCCGCGAACCCGACCAGACCATCCAGCGCCAAGGCGACCATTCTTTAAAGCATTGAGAACCCCTAACAGTAAACTGTTTGGGGAAAAACATGGCATTTCGTGCGTCCGCTATCTCTCGAAAACGCATTTTGTATTGCGCCTGCCACGAAATCTGATCTGCACCTCGAGGTTCACAAAGCGCTGTGCCTGCCACGAAATCTGCACATGAAGGTTCACAAACTGGAGCTAGAGTTATTGAAACTAGAGCTAACTAGAGCTAGAGCTCTTGAAACTAGAGCTACCTGGAGCTAGAGCTAGAGCTAACTGGAGCTAGAGCTCTTGCAACTAGAGCTAACTGGAGCTAGAGCTCTTGAAACTAGAGCTAACTGGACGATGAGTGGTGTATGATGAGTGGTGTATGATGAGTGTTGTATGATGAGTGGTGTATGATGAGTGGTGT
>CAXAMN010022533.1:401-23843 GCA_963970005.1 Durusdinium trenchii | reverse complement strand
GATGCAAGGCAATAGTCTTCGAAAGAAAAGTGCTGATCTTGCCAAGCTAATTTGAGCCGCAGGCACAAATTCATGAAAGAAAAAAACAAAAACACATGCATTGAATTCTCTCCTCTCACTCTCAGTGCAAAGAATCTCCAAGATAAAACACATCATGCGAAAAGTCAACATGTGTGCATACTGTAGGAAGCCATCCACGCAAATATGCCTTGTGTTCAATAAGAGATCTAAAAGGTGGATGTGCATCAACTTCCTTTAAACAACCGCTGCGTACTGCATCTATCAAAGCTTGTGGACTAGCAGACTTCTTAGTAAGACAGTCAGCGAGACACCACTGAGTGCGTATATGTGACAAGTCAGCAATTGCACCAGAGCATGCTTCCTTCCTAAGCATTTGGATCATATGAATAGTCTCCTGTTGCTCAGGAACATGAGTAGTACTAGCTGTAGTCACAAGATTGTTAGCATCAGTGCGCATGTGAATGTCAGTAGAGTAGCCTGTAATGTCCTTGATCAAGCCTCTAAGCATTTGGCAAGTGCCATAACACTTCATGAATGCATACAACTCTGCAACAGTTGTGGACAGGGTTGTTCTCTTGATCTTGGAAGATTCAAAGAAAATAAGTGAGCCTTTAGTGTTCTTCTGTTTTGCATTCCTTTGCTCACCCATAAAAATAACCATCGCACGTTGAGAGGATTTGTCACTGTTGTTCCTGAATGCGGCATCTGGCATAGCAATTAACCGTGGACTACCTTCCAGTGGCCAAAAACGTAACTCCATAGGGTCAGTCACGATTTGTTTGCACAGCTTGTTCAGGGCCTTGCAATCACCTATTGTAGGTCCTGCTGATGCTGATGCTGACCTCGAGAATTGGTAGCATGCTTGGAATTGTGTTCTGGATTGTAACCAGTTTATGCTGCCAAGAAGTGATCTGAAGGCTGTGTGCATGTCTTTGTCACACTTTTCCTCATCCTTCAAACCTTTTGGAATGATAATCTCAGTCAATTCCTGAACACAAAGGGATTGTTCTACTGAGATGTACTCCTTCTTCTTGGTCTTCTCTTGCATCTTCCAAGCAACACGTTGTCCAGTAAACATCAGGTCATTAGTGTCCTCATGTCCAATCTTAAACTGTGACTTCACAATATCCTTGAACTGTTTCAAAAAGATATCATTACCTGTCACAAAAAGATCATCAACATGTAAACAACACATACCAATGGGTGACCTATTCTTAGAATTACTGCCATGCACAGGGTCCATAACATGCTCAAGCAACTCTTCCACAACTTCAGGTGTAAGCTGAGGCGTTTGTGTCACAGTATACGTATGTTCTGCAGGAAGAAAAATACTGACAAGCGTTTCAGCTTCTTCCTCTAACGTCACTGTATTCTTCTCGTTGCGAATATCATTGTTTGTCTCGAGAAGCCACCAAACACCCTTACGCTTAACTATCGAAGTCCGAAAACAAAAACGTGAACGCGAATACGTAGGTTCGGGAGTGCGAAGAGCTTTAGCGCGATACGCGACTTGAGCATGGCCATTTGCATATTGGTGCCAACCTGCCTTGTGCTCTACAGAGTCAAGGAAATTCTGGAGTTCCTGATCTATCACAGGAGTCCATTTTCCTTCCTCTACTTTAAGCTGTTTACGCATTTCCGTCTTCTCCGACCTATTTCCGTAACACACCGAAAACAGACGTTCTTCACAGAGAAACGACCTACGAACTTCCTCCGCTGTGTCGTGGAATTCGTTCTGCGGCGCACCTGCTACGTAGAATGAGACCGGTTCCGGTTCGGCTGGCATCTCCTCTGACGAGTAGTTCACAGCCTTAGGAACCTTCAAACATCCGGAGTAGCAGACGTACGTACACCGATCGGCTCGAGTCGGAACTAATCCGAGTGAGTGCAAAAACTTGTCGAGTCGGTTCCACCAGCGACGAGGCGCATCACTCAATCCGTACACCGAACGGGTGCACAGTCCGACGAGATACGGCGGCAATCCGATGTCGGTCGGAAGTTGAACGTGAATAACGCGTCGCTCGAGGTCGTAAAGTTCCCCCTGAAGAAAGGCACTTTTCAAGTCGATGTGTAACAAGTCCCAAAAAGAAGAGGCTGCATGCTGACATGCTACGCGAAAACCATACCTGGTCGCGGTTGGCGAGTCCGTCTGAAGGTCCCATTTCTGGGCATCTTGGAAGCCTCGACAGACCCATCTGGCCTTAAACTTCTTAAAATTACCATCTTTGTCAATCTTGATGGTCAGGACCCATCGACCGGTAACATAGTTATCGATCTTGTGCTTTCTTCGGTCACGATACTTCATCGCAGTAAAATCTAAAAAGCTGCGAAACTCCTCTAGTTTAGCTTGCTTGATCTCTTTGGCATACTTCCGGAGCACTTCCGGAGTAATCACACTCTCTGCCTTCGGCGTCTTCTTAGCCGTCTTTGCAAGATACTGGCAGAATTGTGAGAAACCTTTCGGATCATACGAGTTAAAACTCGGAGGAGCTTGGTTCGGACCGATGACACAAAAATCCATATTGTCAAAACTAAAAAAAGATTTTTCTCATCGTCCAGATCCTTGTCTGGATCCTTCTCAAAGCCTGTCACATCTTTTTCATCAAAAATAGGTTCTGAATCTGTCTCATTTGAATCAGTCGTCTGATTATCGTCATCTTCGACTGTGCTCGGAGGCACGGGAATGTCGGCCGCTTGTGGCTGGTTCGAACTTGATGCTGTCGGAACTTGTGGCTGGAACTTGATGCTGTCGGAACTTGATGCTTCGCTTGTGGCTGGTTCTCCGAATGTCCAGGAAAGAAACTTCTCGGAACAGACTTCGGAGGTGCCGGAATAGGTTCGTCATGTCCCGGCAACTGAACCTTAGAACGTTTAACCTGAAACTTCACCTTGGCCTTTGGCAAAGCATCAGTTGAGTCCACAGAAAGCTTTCTCATGTGCTTGCTGTGACGTTCACGATTCTCCGGAACATATGGTTCTGGCTCCGGCATGTTTGAATCGGACGACGGAACGAACGGATGAACCGGATCCGTATCGATCGGAAAACCTATCGGCGGTTGACCCGGATCATCTGGCGGACGGGATTCACTCGAAATCTCCGCATTGCCTCTTCCGGATCGCTCGATGGATATCCGAGTTGCTCTAAAGGAACATCTGGATTTCCGAACTGATTCGGAACAGCTACGGGACCTGTCGGAGGTGGTCCCGGAGGTTGTCCACCCTGATGATCATCAGGGTTGCCACCCGGTCCATCACCAGGCGGATTCATATCTTCATCGTCTGGATCAAAATACTGCTGTTCCCCCGAGACTGGATTTGGCTCATAAGCCATATCATCATCCATCGGTGGTCCGTAGTCTGGAGGTTGATCCCTTGGATCCTCTAGAGCTACTTCATCAGGAGTCACAACTCGCTTCACGGCGCCTGTCGTCTCTGCCTCGAAAACTATCATACTCCAATGATCTATCAAAATCTGTTCATGATGAGGAGACAGTTGTGACACAAACATAAAGAAAACCTGATGGTATTTTCCTGGCTTCCACAGAATCAACACTGCATCATCTTCAGAGTTGAAAAGAGGATGCACTCTACCAAAGGTACCACGATAAACCTTACATCTCTCAAAATACATCTGTGGCAAGGTTCTTCGTCTAATCTCCTTCAGGCCTGGAATCAATGACACAATTCGAGAATCAGAGGATGTTGTCACATCAAACTCTGATCTCTGAGGTAGTGCATCTACCTGCCTCAAAGTTCTGATCAGTTCAGTAGTAGTGAACCTTTGTGGTAGTATATGTCGAAGTGGAACCGGAATTTCCGTCGTCTCTTCCGTTCTTACGGAATTCAACAGAATTGACTGATGAGCTTCTCTTTCTAACAAAAGAGCTGTTCCACACAAACTTCCAGAGTCAAAATTCTCCAGAAGATCTTCAATAAGGAAACTCTGACGTGTATCGGAAGTCTCACTATAAGGAAGGAAACGATTCATCTCAACCAAACATGAAAATGGAAACTTCTTCCAGTCAGCATCCTTAAAATACTGGTTGCTTCTGGTGGCTTGCACTGTTTTAGCTTGGAAGGAACAGTCACCAATACCTTTCCATCCTTGACAGGATGCATAGGAGTGAAAGACTGTCACGTAACTCATTCCCTTCGGACAATAGCAAAAACAATTCATATCCACATCAAAGTGAAAAACCGGATTCTCCAAAGAAGAAATGAACTTCTGCAAAAACAGACAAAATTTATTTCCTGTGGGAACAGTCACAAACACATGTTTCTTCCTTCTCAACTGCCACTCAATCACATTGCAACATAGCAACCAAATAGAAGCTCTGCAGTTTGTTTGGGAGAAGGGTTGTTGATCACTACACAGTGGGGCTGCAACCTCTCAAGTTGCTGCCAAATAGCATCTTGACCCTTCAACGTGGAAAAGTTGTATCCTGCCTTGAAATCCATAGGAGATGCAACTCTAACACCATTCTTCGAAAGGAACCAAGATAATCCCACTGTTTCCATGAAGTAACTCAACAACATCAGGATGATCATCATTACAAAAGAAAAAGGACTGTTCTCCAAATTCGGCATCAACGTACAGTTCGTGATCTTCCCGTAAGTTCTCCGAATTCTCATCGTCTAATGCCGGTATGGAAACATCGTGCCACTCATCGTGATCACGTCTAACCTTTGACTGATTCACACGTACCACTGCCTTACCAGTGTTGGCTTGGACCATAGCTCCTTCTTGTCCAAGTACTGTGGCACGAACCCAACGTCCTTTATCCTTGAACTTTGATGAATCCTGAGTCCAAATAAAAACCTTCTCTCCTTGGAAATATGGACCGTCACTTGGCATAGTCCTTCTTGCAAGATCTGCTCGAAGGTCCTGAGCTTGTCGTGCTTCTTGATGAGCTCTCAAAGCTACACGTTGTAGTTCCAGATTTGTACGATCTTGTGCGGCTGCACTAGCTGACAAATGCTCAGGGCTTGCGGTCTCAAGGTCAAAAAGATCTGGTGGACGTCTTCCAGTTGCTATCTCTATTGGTGAATATCCACTGATAGTCAACTGACAATTTCTTGCCCACACTACTTTCTTGACCACTTCTCTGACCCTAACACCACGAAAACGTGGGTCATCCAGATCTACCTTCATAACATGCCACATACGTTTGAACAAACGTACAGCTGTCTCTGCTCGGTTCGGCCAAGGAGTTCTTGGCCCACAAGGACATTGTTGTATACCATGAAACCTGTAGTATTCAACAAAAGCATCTGTGAAAAAGGCTTCATCTCCTACGATGGCCTTCGGAACACAGTTGTTCTCATCAGACCACTGTCTCAATGCTTGGATGGTTGTTTGATCTATGAGGTCTTTCTGTGCCGTAGCCCAGAGAAGATTTGTGGCACCATCAAGAACAAGTAGAATGATATACTTGTTCTTGTGAAGTTCAACCTCACAATGATCAGCAAAAACAACATCACCAAAACATGAAGCTCTAATACCGGAGACTCTGGCTCGTGGCGGAGGTGCCACTGAAGTGTTACAAACACGGCAGTTCCTGACAACTGATTCATACTTCTCTAAAACAGAGTCAGGAAGCTTCAACATAGAAACACGTCTACGAAACTGAGTAGGACTCATATGGTAGTGCTTCACATGAAGCTTATAAAGCTCTACCTTGTCCTCCAGTCTCTGCAACATCTTCCTATATGCCGGTGTCATTGCAACAACTTCACTACCAGGTAATGGGATTGAAATCCGCCTAGGCTCAAGAGCGCCATCGCCTGGTTCAAGTGGTTCATGTTTATCACTTGATGGTCCTTTTGATGCTTTAGGAATTTCTACAAGTTCACCTTCTGGCCTCTCAGGTGGTTCTGAAGGAGTATAACCGTAGGTCCTTTTCTCCACCCGTGGGTTCTGCAGTGCGGTGCGATGTGGTTTGAGGATAAAGATCTTTACGTGCTGGCAGGGGAACCCTCTGTGGCTGTGGGCCGTGGTTCGTTGCAACACCTGCACCAATCACTTCGCCCAAAGCAATGAACCCCGCAGGAGTGGCAGTATGTCTCTTGCTGGTGAGCTTTGATGGCTTGAAGGCCACTGCACCGGATCCTGCCATAAATGCCCTGCTCAAGGAAGTTCATCATACCGTAGATCTTGCTGGCTGCGCCAGAGGTTATAGAACCGCTGGTCAGGGCATCTCGGATAAAGGGATTCCATTTTCTCAAGGAGCCGCTCACGAGGCCAAAAGCGAACCACACCTTGCTGAACGGAACGAAGATCGCGATTGGGACCTAAAAATAGGCCCGTGGCTTCCATTGGCTGACGTTTCTCTGAGGCAAATGGAGTACCAATGAGGGTGTTGAGTTGGTTGAAGGCGGCTTGGCCCGATCCTTTGGGCGACTTCCAGTCGATGATGTTGGCATCGTCAAAGTACAGCGAGGTCAGACACAGGCAGAGACGTCGACCCAGGGCCTCGGCCAACCTGCTGTCCTCAGGATCATCACCTTTTAAATCCTGTGGAGGCTCAGATGGTTTCGACTTGTGTCCTTTCCAAAATGGATCAAAACCCTTGGAAGTATACCTAAACTTCGGCGGCACGGGCTTTTCCGCGGCACTGGATGGTGCACCTTCCTTCTCTGATGAGAAGCCTGGTTCCCTGTCCTTTGCAATGGGAACCTTCTCTGAGAAGGAGCGCACCACTGCATCGGGATCACCAATGCCACGGTGCTCAATGCCAGCCTTCCTGATCTTTAGATCTGGAATTTTGGCATCTGGCTTGAACTCAAAAATGGTTCTACCACGCCATTCATAGCCAATTTGTAGGTCCTTCCATTTTGCCTTGCGCCAATCATCTATCTTCTTGATCTCTTCTCCTCCTTCTTTCTTCTTGATGATTGTCAGTCGCAAGTCTTCCAGCAAGTCAGTGTCTACAGGACAGGACTTAGTTGCTGGGAAAAGAATCTTCCTGTAATCCTTGTGGTGACGTGTCAGTTCTCTCTTGTGAAGATCTACTTCCCAGTAGTCAACCACAGGATATGCATGCTCAGCTTCATCTTCATCACTATTGTGATCAACCGAAATATGGCCATATTCATAGTGAGTGAAGTGAGAGTAAAAACTCTTCTCGCGCCGAGCCTGCAAACGCACGTCAGACAGATACCATGCAATATCTTGGAAGTCCAAAACAAGATGAGTGCTGGCTGCAACCTTCAACTCCAAAAATTTGATACCAAGAGGCACCGATGTCAGGTAAGCATGTTGAGGTGTCAGCCTGAGTTCAAAGCCTAAGTTCCTCATCTGTGGCAAGCTCATAAGCAAAGGGACTTCTCCTTCTTCAACTATGTCGAACTCTGTATGGTGGATCGTCCATGCACGATCATACATGTAAATCACCAGTTTCTGCGAGCAAGAAGCCTTCTGAGAATTGGCAAAGTAAAACTTGCTCTTGGTAGACTCAAAAGAGTACCATAGTCCACAGTCTGGATGATTGTCGACATAGTTACAAAAATAATCGATTGCGCGCCTTGATCCCATAGCTCTAGTGCATCCAATGTCCAGGATTGCAATAGTTGGCGGGAAGCGATTCTCAGTCAAAAATGAAATAGCCTGCATCTCTTTCACTTCTTCCTCAGCGCTCATGAGCGCAAAGCCATCAGGAGCATCTGTGAGCATCTCCTTTGACAAAGAGTACCTCACAGGGGCACTCATGCCATCGAAGATCGTCTCACCATTGTTGACCTTACAGTCAGCTTCATCTTGACATGAGGTCATCATGCCTGACAGCAAGTCCACCTCACTGTCATGGACTTCAGCTGCTGCTGTCACACAATGCGCAAAGAAACCTTGGTTGCTTCCTGATGCTTGTGAAGTTCTTGAAGGTGCAGGTAAAGAACGTGGCTGTTGTTGATTTGCATAGTTTGCATCTTGTTTGCCATCTCCTTTATCTTTTCCTTTTCCTTTCTTGCCTTTTCTCTTGCCTTTTCCTTTTCCTTTGTGGGAAAACCATGCTTCTTCAAGCTGTTGCCAAAAGTCATTGGCATCTTCATATTCTCCTTGAAGATAGTCATTCATATCTTCGGCAAGAATAGCATCATATGCTACTTGGTTTGACTCCCAAGTGTCCTCATAAGGATTCTCTTCGAAATACTCATCTGGATAAGTTGTTGATTGCTCATCAGCATAATGGCCTTTACCTCGTCTCTTTCCTTTTCCTTTTCCACGAGGTCTGAAAAATCTGCGGCCTGATCTTCCTTTTCCTTTTCCTTTTCTTCTACCTCTTCCTTTGCCTTTTCTGGCTCTTCTTCCTTGGAATCTCCTCTGGAACCAAGAGAAATTCTGTTCATCATATACCCAAAAGACATCGTCCAGGGCATCAAGGAATCCTTCTGTTCCATCTTCTTCATCTTCGGCCCAATAGCCATATGTACCATCGAGTTCTCCTTCGTCTAGTACGAGAAATGATCTTCTACCTCCAGCACCTGTTGGCTGCATCAGAGGATTGTCTACTGAAGTCTTTGTTGCGCAGAACATCTCAATGAAGACTGTCCTCAACTCTATTGTCGTGTATTGCTGCAGGACTCTACCACGATGGGTCATCAAAGAGGTCAAAGTGTTCCTCTGGTCCTGAGACAAATCCGCAAGTGACAGCATGAGTAAGGCAATGAGATTCTCTCTTAAAGGAAAATCGTTCTGATGAAGAATTCTCAGATTGCCATTGACATTCTGCATGATTTCCTGTACTCTTTCTGCCGTTGGAGCTACTCCAGTCATCGCTGCATCTGCTTGCATCTGAGCTTGTACCTGAGGATGTACTTGTGTTACTGGATCCAGCATGTCCATCCAACTGCTCATAAGCCTTTGGAGTAGGATCTGAAATCTTGTCATCCATTTCATCATATCAGCTGATCCGCGATTGAAGCGCACGAATTGCATAAACCTATACAGGAATACATTGGTGGATCCTTTCACAAAATATGGACGTAGTACTCGTTTGAAGTATTCTACTCCTGCTCCTGGTGGATCATTCGCCTTCAATGCATCTCTGTCTAATACTCGCTTGTATACAGCTGCTTCTCCTTCTAGTCGGTTTCTCAATGCTGGTCCTCTCTTCTCATCCTCCAGCTCGGTGATATCACACCAATCGTCTATGGCATCCTCATAGGAAAACCATGAAGTCTTTCCATCATAAGATGGGGGCACCTTTGTAGTGACCTGTGTTGTCATAGCTATCGCTGCTGGTTCTCTTCTCACATGCCTATTCACGTAGGCTGCTGGCTCATAAGCCACATCCGCATCAGGCTCTTCCCAGTCGTCAATCCAATCCATGGCCGGTTGCCCACAAGCAATTCTATGCCTAGGAAAGGAGCTCACCTGGGTCTTCCAGGATCACTGCTCCGCTACCACTGAAAGAGTGACTAGGGCGTACACGGTTGAGGTGCAGACCGCTAGTGTCTTTTATGCGCAGAGTCTTATCCTCTTAGCGTCTTGAGCCTTATGGCAGTCAAGCATGGACACACTAGATAGGCCACTGGAGTGGAACCTGTACAAGTAGGCCTCTACATTTCAGGGGGGGGGGGGCGTCAGGCTGTCGAAAATCTCGCGCGGAGAGACAATACTCAAGCAATACTAACCAATACAAGCAATACTAACCAAAACAATCCACAAAACACGCCGGCAGGCCGGATTTCACCACTCACCAGGCATTCCACATGTCGCAGTTGTATTGACAACATGATGAACTGTCCCAATGGCCTTTCCAGGCAGCAAACATTGGTGAGCATGACGCAATATAGCAATACATACACGCGCACACACAGACACAGACATTCTATAGATCACATTTCACGATGCCACACGATATGCACGCGAGTTTTGTTGTAGAGATGGGCTACGGTGAACTTGAACCTGCAACCATTTGTGACCCACTTTTTACTTTGCCTATAGCATTTTGTTTCTGTACTGTAGGAGTGTAATTTCAGCATTGAACTGTGAAATCGGTGTTCCTGCAGGCAAAACGACGCGCTGGACGAAGCGCTGCCATTGAAAAGATCAGGTTGGGACTGAATTGCCTCGTGCACTGACAAGTTGGCCGACAGTTATGGACCCTTTTCACACATGGAGGCAAGACAAAGAGCAGGAAAAGGAGTTGGAAGAGTTGAAAAGAGAGGACTGATGGCATGTCGTTTGAATGGTTGTAGCACCCGACATGGTCATTGAACATGATCGTTGAAGCGCAGGATCCAGCTGCCTACAAGCAGTTGATGAAGGCGCTCTCGATCGATATTTGGTGTTTGTGCACCCAGCAGACAGAGCACACAGACCAAGGAGGCTAACAGCTAGAAGACAATGCAGCTCTTTGTTGGCTTCATGACAGGAGCGCGAAGAGGCGGCTAAGAGCTTCGAGGCAGCGTCCATGCCCTCTCCTTCTCAGAGCTGGTAAATGTCAAACTCGTGAGGCCAAGAATAGTGTGAACAGACAATGAGACAGTAGTTGGTGATAGTTTGTGTTTTCACTATCACCCTTTGGAACACAGGAGCTAAAAAAGCGACGTCGTCTCATCGCAGCTGCAGAGGACGCGCAAGACATACTTAGGAAGCTGGCAGACATCATTGTTGTAGGCTTGAAGGCAGTTCCCCACAAGCGTAAGAGATTCTTGCAAATTGGAAGAAACCAGTTGACATATGTTGAGATTATGTGTTTACCCTCTTAGTGATTTCAACCGCAGGAACGTAAGCGCAGAAAAGAGCTGGGGTTGCCGGAACTCGAGGCTGGAACTTCAGGAATGGCCTAGACCGCAGAAGCACATGATATAACTGCAAGGTTCAACGCTCCTATTTTCGAGCATAAAAGCGGCTGTCGAGTGTACACTTCTCGTTTTGTGCGTGTCATCCTTTGCGGACCAGCGCTCCTCCCTGGTCGTGCGTTTAGCATCTGACCAGCATTCGAAAATCGAGCCGTAGGCTCAAACCGCTTCAACCGCCACACACTTTACATTGGCGGATCTCAGTCATCGGTCCCGTGACCGCATTGCACCGAGCATCGGTGTGGAAGTTGCCGAGCTGGTCCTCATAGACGAAGTTCGTCTCTCGAAGACTTCTCTGGCCTCTGGTGGCCCTTTGACAGGCTCCACACACCGGCTGTTCATGAACTCGGTTGGCCTTGCTCAATCCCCTGCAGCTCCGCTGTCTATGGAAGCACTTGCTGGACTCCGCGAACCAGATCTTCCACGTTGGCTCATTGGGGAATCGCCTCCTCCTCCCAGTCAGGGTGATCTGCAGATGATGCCCTCCAGGTAGGTCAGCTTGATTCGGCGGCTCCTCTTGTGGCTCATTCAGCGCGGGATCCGGTCTCCCTTGATGTCCATCTTCAATGCCTCCACTCATCCTGGTACCCCTTGGTGATGAGGATGAAGCACTCTGCTCTCCATGGTTCATTTGCTGCCACTCCCCATCATGTTGACGTGGTTCTCGATTTCCTCCTCCTTGAGGTCTGGTAGAAGTCCTTGTCCCGGAAGAAGATTGACCAGCCAGGCGAGAGACCCTCACTCTACGCGTTGCCGGATCGTCCTCCACCCGGTTCCAATGCAAGCGGCATTTTTGAATGACCTTCATGAGCACCATTCCCAGCAACATCATCATGACGCTGAGGAGGTACAAGATCTGGTCACCCTCGACATTCTCATCGGCATTCTTGGTAACATTCTCCGCCATGGCTCCATGGACCTCTTTCAATGCCGACAGCACCACAACAAGCCTCATGGCCTTCTCCAAGTGGTACTTCGCGACCAACTTCATAGCCCTCGGTGCGACAATGCCCTTGTCCTCCTCATGTACTTCGTCCACTGAGTCGGGCTGCCATGACATTCCCATCCGTTGCCTCAGCTCGTTGACCCGGGCCACTGGCAAAGACTTGGTGCCGATATCCGCGATGAGCTCCCTTCCAGGTTGGTACTTCAGCTCCCATTGACCAGATTGGATTCTCCATTTGAGGTGGGCGGCCCGGACCTTCAAGTGTCTTGTACGCCACGCTCCAGTTGCACAACTCGCTATTGAGACTGCAGCAGTGTTGTCACACTTGAGGAACTTCGGGACGTCCTTCGCCATTTCATCAACCAGACATGCGATGCTGTCTCCCACAACCACAGCTTCGATGACCTCTATGAGCTCAGCTTCCGCAGTTGAAAGGGCGGGGAACGGCTGCTTGCAGCTCTTCCACGCCACCGGTGCTCCGGCCACTGTCGTGATCACACAGCCATGGCTATGAGCACCTCCTGGAGCGAAGGAGGCATCACTCACTGACTCCAGGATGAAGTTGGCGTCTCTTCGGTACCACAAGCCCAGGCCCTGCGTGGCATTCAAGTGCCTGATCAGCTGGTATGCAGTTTGGATCGCCCATTTTGGAGCCCGGCTCGTCGCTGAGCAGATTCGGCTGACCGTGTAGGCAATGTCCGGCCTTGTCTTCGTTGCCAGCCACAAAAGTTCTCCTCCGAGTTGTTGTGCCTCTCGGACCTGCAAAGGCGTGCGATCCAGCTCATCCTCGGGTTCCTGGGATTCCTTCATCATCTGAGCGCTGCAAAGGTCCTCCATGCCATGTCGCCGAACCACTTCCCTCAAGTAGGAACATTGATTGGCAAAGAAGTCTCCTTGTTCAGTTCGGCTCAACTCCATTCCACAGTACCGAACTGGTTCACGATCTCCCACCCACGTAGGTTCGGACGTCTCCCAGGTCCTTCGAAAGCTCTGGAGCCCTGCCCTCACAATCTCTTCGGTGCCGAAGAGCATCACATCATCCACGTACACCAAGGCGAGTCCCTCAACCTGGTCTCCATCTCCGGCATCTTTCCGGCGCACCAACCACAAGTTCTCCTCCGCGAAGCTCTGTTGGTACTCATAGGTGACGGAGTTCGCCTGAAAGGACATCTGGCTGATCTCGATGTCCCTGTAGTCCCCCCAAAGCTTCGGAGACTCACGCAAGCCATACAGGGCCTTCTCCACCAGCCACATTTCCCCTTCCTTGACCAATCCCAGTCGAACGAGGATCTTCGGAGGAAGCATGAGCACCAGTCGTTTCCTCTTCGTGAGGTCCTCCTCCTGCTGCTCTTCCACGGCCATCTCTTCTTGACCATCGTGACCTCCTCCAGCTTCTTCCTGATCCTCTTGGGGTCGACCATGGGCGTCTTCCAAGGCGAGGGCTTTCTTCCGGCTGCTCTCCTGTAGCGTTCGCAGAGGAGCATTCAAGAAAGCAGTCTTTATGTCCAGGCTAGCTGCCTGCCAGCCCCGCGTAGCAGCCAGTGCCAAAGAGGTCCTCAAGCATGTAGTGTCCGCTCCACCTGCGTAGAGTTGTGCTGCCTCCGACCGATCTCCAGGCCCTCTTCCAGCTCCCTTCAGGTAGTTTCCGCACACCACCAGGCGACACTTCCTACGTCCATCAGGGGCCTTGACGGCATGTATAGCCTTTCCCGGGACCACCTCCACCTTGTCTCCATGTTCCCTCTGGTAGTAGGCCACTTCAGCGGGAGTCAGTCGCCGAATCGCCTTCTTGCCCTCCAAGGACTGGATCTCCTTCATAATGGCCTCCAGCCACAGCTCCCGATCTTTGTACACCTCATCGTTGGGCACGATCCGGGTTTGGAGAATCTCGTCTTCCAAAAGTCGTTGGGTCGATGCCACCTGTTCTTGCCGTAGTGCAACCAGGCCTCGACTCAACGGAGGAACCTCCCTAGGAGCAGATCCCAACAGGTGACCCTCCTCCTCATAGATGGCTTGGAAGAGCATTCGACGATCCTCCTCCCTCTGTAGGTCCTCTTCTCCCTGTATGCACGCCAGTGGTGTCTTTTCTCTCAACCTCCAGCGAAGCCGTACAGGATCATCTTGGATATGGACCTCCTCCATGACCAAGTCTCGTTCGTCAGGCTTAGGCTCTTTGACATCCTTTATCAAGTAGCTCACCACCTTGACCTTCTCCCTGTCCGTGAGAACTGCGTGCCCTTTTGACACCTGTGGGGTAGGAGTCAGGTAAGTCACCGTCTCGGATGTCGCTTCGAAAGGTCCTCCTCGCTCCCAGGCTCGCTTTCTCACTGTGATGAGCTGCCCAAAGCGTGGTAGAGTCTCTTTGATGTTCTCTCTTCTCCTTCTTTCCAGCTCCGTCACATGTCTAGCCGCTGCCGGCCACCACTTCGTGGGCATGCCCGAAGCATGTAGAAGTCGACGGACCCTTTGCTTGATCGACGCAATCATGGCCTCAGCACGACCGTTTGATTGGTGTTCATCCGGAGGACTGAAGGTTCTAGCCAGCCCCCTCTCCAAGCACCACCTCTTGAACGGGTTGTTGTCGAACTCTCGGCCTGCATCGGTATGGATTCTAGCCACAGGGTAGCCGTGGCGTCTCAGCATTCCAAATAGTTCCTGCGTTCCAGCAAGGACTTCTGCTGCGCTTTTCGAGGTCAGTGGTAGGCAAATGGACATTGTGATCATCTTGTAGACCTTCTGGTGCTCTTCAACTTCCTCTGGAGTCTTTGGAGGTGGCACCGATGGTGGTTCTGGTTGACTGGGTCCTGGATCAGGCGGCGGCTCTAACTGATCACCGTCTCCTTCGCCCTGCCGTTCATCCTCCTCCGGCTCACCCATCTCAAGATCTTCGCCCTCATCTGACGTAGGTCGATAGGACATCTCCTCACCATGAGCTTCGAGATCTTGAGCCAGGTCATACTCCACCTCCCGAAGAGCCTCCTCTTCCTCGAGTGTAGGCCAGTCCTTGTCTGGGATCACCTCGAGCTGTTCAACCTCGTCCCATGGTGCCTCCTCCATGACCGGCCACGTGTATGCTCCAACCAGGAGGTACTTCTTGAGGTCGCCGTCAATGTCATGGCCGAGCACAAATGGTCCTGTCAGATCCAGCGACAGCACGCACGGAGCCGCTATCCCTTGAGCTCGATGTGGTCGATCCCTTGCCGCTGCTCTCTGACAGACAGCGCAATCCCTGCGGAACGGCACATGCCCCTGGGCCAGGTGTTCCTGCCAAGACAAGGCCTTCATCGTCGCCCGCCTCTTCTGGATGTTGACTGTGATGCTTCTTGCGATCTCTCGCATCATTCCTGGGGCCCATCTCGCCAGCTCGGAGCTCGACACCTCATGCTTGGTCTTCAGGAAGGCCTTGGGCGGACCCCGATCCTCGGGAACCATGAACTCCATGTTCAATGCCAGTGAGGTAGGTTTCACCGCCATACCACCATAGGCACCCTGGTTGAAGGTCACCATGTCCAGGTTGAGATGCTCTTTCATTACCCTCCACTCTTCGGTTCTCCAGAAGGATGCCACTTCCGGCATGTGCTGAGGCGCTGCAGGCTGCTCCATCAAGAACCTGACCGTTGGCAGCAGCGCGGAATTCTTCTCCTGGGACAATCGTGCATCTCGACCCAGCTTTGCCACCACATAGAGCGTCACCATACGCAACAGCAGCACATCGTCCAAATGGCACTTTGCCCTCTCCACTTCATCCAACTCGTCCAAGCCCCAGGGTCTTCCCAACGATCTCGATGGCCCTGGTAGTCCCGTGACTGGATGATGTCGTAGTTCACTGCGGGTCCTGCAGTTGGGTCCACCGATCACCGCATCAATCCAGCCCAACATTGCAATCCTCAGCAGTGCTGCATACATTGCATCGTCCTTTGACATGTCATGACCTTGGTTTCGAAGGATATCCACCTCCAACAATCTCGTAGTGTCTCCGCTCGCCTCCTTGAGAGCCCTGGTGAGATCGTAGCCCTCATTCTTCCCAGCGTAGAGATGAACCACGACACCCTCATTTTTCCAGCGCTTGCGGATGCGTCGATTGACTCCAAGGACCTCAAGATTCCTTGCTGGAGAGTCCACCAGGCGATCCTTGATTCGGATCGGGACCTTGTCGAAGATCGGACAATCTGCCACCACCCGGTCCAGCCAATCGACGTCATTGTGAGTCTCTCCAAATCGGTAGCGCCTCAACGCCGTTCTCGACCGAGATTCCTCCAGCTCCCTGATGAGGTCCAACGCCACATCATGGTCCATTTGAGGGCATCCAGCTTCAACCCTAAGGTCAATGTTGCCCTTGACCGGATGCTCCAAGGTGCACGCTTCCCCCATCCATTCGATTCGACATCCCAAATCACGAACCAGCCTTCCCGCCGGTACAATCGGCTCCGCATTCTCACTGTTGTGGACCAGCGTCTCCCCTTCTGTCATTCGGATGTCTTGTGCTCCTCCGGCAGCCAACGTCACCCTCACCTGGCGATATCTCTGAAGATCTTCTCCTCGGAGCTTGGGCCTCAGAGCGTGCGTTGCCCCAGAATCCAGAAGTCCTTCTCGACCTTGTTGGACTCGAGCTATCTTGACTGCCCGTATCTCTGGGCCACCTTTCTCCCATGCTCGATTCAGCTTCTTCAACGTCGCACCAAGGTCCGTTGCACGATCTTGCCCTTCTTCTTCGAGGTTCATGCCCTTGAGCAACTTGTGCGCCTCATCAAGCACATTCTTGATCGGGTCTGCAGTTCTTGTCGCTGCATCCGATACCGCCTCCGAAGTCACCGACTGCGAGGATGCTGCTTGAGGAGAAATTGAAGCCCCCGACTCACTCCGCGAGGTCCCATTTCCACCACCGCCGGTTTTGTCCAGCAGCTTCTGAAGCTTCGGTTTCTGGCCAGATGGAGGTCCTTCTCCCTTCTTTGCCGTCTCTTTCCTCGGACAGTCTCGAGCCAGATGTTGTGTGGCCCCGCACGTAAAGCACCTTCTCTCCGGGTTCTGCTTGTCGCCAGTCTCCAGTTGATGTGCCCATTTGCACGACTGCCCTCTTCGACATCCAGACTCCGTGAGGAAATATCGACAAGGACCCTTCGCCGATGTCGTTGGCGAGTCCCCCTTCTTCTCTCGATCTTCCCCTTGTAGTGCCTTTACTGCCAATGGTCCACCTCTCTGATTTCCAGGTCTCGTAGTGCTTGAAGACGGTCGGACTCGGTGCATGAGTTGTTCAAGTTCAGCGAGTAAATGCTCAGCGTACGTCCGAACAGTCTCCTCATTGGGGATGGTATCAAGCTGCAAGGTGTTTTTGACCAAGGCACATCTGAATTGCAGATCCGGTTGTTGAGTGAGGATCCGCTTGCTGAGTTTGTTGATGCCCTTCATGAGGATGATCGCATCAGGGAGATTCAGGCCAATGTCGGTGGCCCTCCTGAGCCAACGCATCCAGCGTCGGAGCCCCATGCAGGCTTCGCTTGGCGACCCTGCTTCTGGCGGATCTTCAAGTTGCCGCAGGATGATGGTGCGCTCATGAGCACCACCTGGTTGATAGAGGACCATGAGTTTGCTCACCAGCCCCAGCGGTGACAAAGTCCTCGTTGCTACCAGTTCCTCCTTCACTGTTGTGGGAACTGAAGAAAGCAGCATGCTGATGGCCCTCTTTTCCACTCGAGCCCACTTCGGCTTTTGCAACTCAGCAGACGGCTCGATCTTGGATGATGCCCGCTGAATTGGACGAAGCTTGATGTACTGTTTGTACCAAGCCCTTGCTTCGCTCACCACCAACTCCCACCACTCGCCTGACGAGTCGCTAAGGTCTGTCATAGCCGGTTCCACCATAGTGAGCCAGTCAGCAAGGTCGATGGGAGCCGTATCGGATGGCTCTGCCAGGACTGGGAGTGTGGCCGTCCCCGGCTTGACCGACTCCGGTCCTTCTTGCTTCTTGTCCTTGTCGACCAGGTAGGTGATCAGCATAGACATCGCATCAGCCATGCCACCACCGTGCTCTCTTGATGGTTCCTCCCGTACATTTGCAGTTGAAGATCGACCAGGCTGCTCGGCTGTGGCTTTCTTCTTTGGCTGACCCACGCCTTTCCCGGTCCCTTGTCTCCCTTCCGGTTCGAAGCCCTTCGCCCGAGATGCCACCAAGCCCTCAGGTTGACCTCCTCCCTGACGTGCAGTTCTCGGACCTTGAGATCTCGACCTCTCTCGTTGTCCTTGCCCCCGACCACCTCGCTTTGCTGGCGCCGGAGTGACCGTCCCCATCAAGGATTGGAGCTGCTCGAACTGTTGCATGGGAGTCAACTCATACAGCCGGCGTCTTTCCACCTCCAAATCTGTTTCTCTCGGAGGCTCGTCGACCGTCAATTCCAGCTGACGATTCACAGGCTCATCGCTTTCTGGCGTTCTGAAAGCCTGCTGCTCCAGCTCACGTTGTAGGTCATGGACTTTGGCTTCCAGGCTTGCCCTCTGGTACTTCATGGCGTCCATGAGCTCTGCCTGCTGAATCTGCAGTTGTTGATTCTCCTGTTTCAACATCGCCAACATGGTCATCATCTCCTGTGGATTCGGCGGACCAGGGCCATAGGGATGCAGCTGAACTTGCCATCCTCCTTGATGCGGCATAGGTCCCCTCCTCTCTTCATGGGGCATGATGTACCCAGGTGGGCCAGTTTGTCCAAAGCCTCTCGGAACATGTAGACCTCTTCCTCCAGGCCCGTTCCCTTGGATCTGAACCACCGATTGCTCTCTAGGTTGGGGAGGTTGTCGCCCATCGCTGTCACTTTCAGGCTCTTGTACTTCAGGTACCCGTGGTTCTCTTGTTCGTCCACGTCGCTGGTCATCTGGTACATGATCGCCCACCAGTGCCGGTGATGGTGTCCCCGTCGTCGTGCTCGTCTGTGGAAGCACTCCCACTGAACCTTCTTCTTTCGGCAGGAACGTGGGTCTCTCTTTCTGTACCTCCTCTGGCGACCTGTTTCCCATTCCAGGCTGCCAAATGCTCTGCCTCGGGACTTGAGCATACAAGTGAGGAGCTTGGCTCTGCACTTCATGAAATCCCTTCAGCTGTTCCGGCGTGAAGAGTGGGGTCATCGGTGTCAGCGTGGTCGGCGGTCCCTTCGGACCTTCCATCTTCTCTTCCCCTTCTTCTTCACCATCTTCCAACGCCAGCTGCTCCTCTTCTAGCTGCCGCTCTTGTAGATGAAGGCCTCCCTGATCATCAGGGTCTTCTTCTCCACCTTCGCCTGGAGCTTGCCGGCGGCGCCTTGCCATCATGGCCATGGCTGCAGAGAGCGAAGGGCCGCCTTCCCCTTGCCGGAAGGTCTTACACCTGCGACCTTGGGCTCATAACCTGCAAGGTTCAACGCTCCTATTTTCGAGCATAAAAGCGGCTGTCGAGTGTACACTTCTCGTTTTGTGCGTGTCATCCTTTGCGGACCAGCAATAACAATTGACATTCCTGATCCAAAAGGCAACTGCGGAGGAAGAAGAGGAAGAAAAAAAGAAGAAAAGGCTCCACAGCTGATGTTCCAGCCTGGCGTTATCAAGCCCAAACCTTCTCGGGACAGATGTAGCAAGCCAAGTTGTTGCGACGCCTCAGCTTGATTTAATTGAAGTCCTTGAATTGGAGGATTGAAGAGAGGTTAGAGGTCATCAGAGAGGCCAAAAAGAAAGAACGAGGCCATGAATCCGATTGTTTCTTCTGTCTTGAATTAATAAATGCATCATGCACGCTTGTCATGCAAATAAGCATTCTGCTTCTCCGTGTGACATTCGCATGGGTCCTTCTCGGCATTGGAAACAGTGAAGTGTGTCATGTTGCAATTCCATGCAGTGAATTGGCTGCCCTATGTGCTTGGTGGACTTTTTGCTGACGGCTCAGTATACTCCGATTTCTTTAAACTTGCCACAGCCGGCTTGACGGTAGGTGTCTTTGTTTAAAGGTCTGACTGCGCCTTTCAGATCAGGTGGCCTACATTTTCTTCAATGTCCTGAACGTTTTTGGTGCCTTGAGCTTTCTTTCCTTTTTTTTGCTTTTGGTCTCTGCACTGACTACCCAGTGTGTAAGGGAGATTTGCTCAGGTGGCAAGAAGAAGGACAGCGAAGATGACAAAGACGATTGACCACGTGCACATCGTGGCCAAAAACTCCTGGTGCATCTTGTTGTAGCGAGAGGGTATGGCCAGAAACTATGGGCACTGCCAAGGATAATGGCAACGATTCAGGCTTCATTCAATGTATCCACACACTTGAAATTTTCCTATCTTCGATGTGCTCAAAACAACAGCTGCTGCAGCAGAAGGCAGGAACATGAAGAGCTGCACAGCTGGACCATCACCGTATTTCTGTTGAACATTAGCTCACTAATTGCTCCATTGCGAAGAGTCGAGGGGGGGTGAGATAGTTGACCCGATGACTCGATAAACACTAATTGAAGTGACGTTTTACACCTTGTTAGGGGTAGACGAGCAAAGAGCAGATCAAGATATACAGGTGCAGGCAAACTGCTTACATTCCGCACCCACCACAAAGGGCATGCAGAGATACACATAGACTTGATTGAGAATGCTCAACATGTACCTTGAAGCCATGCTGGCCACGCTGATATGTGATGGGTCTGATGGGTGACCTTCCAAACGACCAGGCTCCATGAGATTGTCGCTGATTTCTTATCTCTGCTTTTGCAATTTTCGCAGCAACATGCAAAGTTATAGTTGCCGGATCCCGCAGTTCGTTTGTTCGGTCGATGTCCACATTGACCACCAGCAGTGAAAGAGCAGTCAAGTTTCATTAGTGCGTGAGCTATCCTGCGTCCATAAGTAGTACTCGTAGCGTACTAGTAAGGTACCAGCTACCTAGCTTCTACTAGCTAATGTCGACGTAGGATTAATCAACCTCCCCCCCCGTTCAAGGTCAACAAGGTGAACAAGGTTTGGGATTGGAGGGATTGGAGACCACATCTCCTTAATAAAGATGATGACCTGATGATGGATGATGGATGATGAGATGAGGACAAGATTGGGATTGGGATGATTAGGAAAGATTAAAGAGATTGGAAGACAAGATTCTTTCTTTGATTGGGATGATTAGGAAAAGAAAGAGGATTGCGGGATGAAAGAGACGGAAAACAAGATGGAGGCCAGAGGGTGGGCTTGATTAATAGGGAGGGGTCCCTACTATTAGGAGGTGGTAGGGCCTGTGTGAGGGGTGTACCCTTTGTGAGATTGAAAACCTTAAGATTTTGATAGAGTTTTAATAAGGGAAAATAAAAGAATTTGGCTAGCAAGTTTTTGGATTTTAACAGGGAAGGACGAGAAGCAGAAGCAGGATGAGACGCAAAAGGACCATTACAATGATATATAATGATTGATGACTGGTGGATATTGAATACTAGGAAAGAAGAAAGTATATAAACACAATAAATATAAATACAATTATATTGTTCCCCAAAAAGTGTGGGCACACTGAGGGGTTCTTACGGTAAGTGAAAAGCAGACGTGCTTAGATCGCTGAAGCGCGCAGGCGTGACCGGCTAATTCGCTGCTATTTACAGTACACTCATGCCTCTCGACATCGTCATTGCGCACTTCGACTGCGCAGGCTCGCAAAATCTGCCTGCCGGCGGCGGGTGCTTCTAGGGACTGCGTTCTCGTTGTGTGCCGTGCGCATTTTCGTGGCAGGTGCCAGGGAAACCTCGTGTTTTGGTGCTCCAGGGTCGACTTTTCGTGACAGGTGCAAGGGATCGGAGCTGTCTTACTTCGAAATGCAGTTTTCGTGGCAGGTGGACATGTGGCTCGTTTGCAGATTTTGTGGCAGGCAAAGCACTCTGTGACCCTCGATGTGCAGATTTCGTGGCAGGTGCAGATTTCGTCGCGGGTGCAGCACTTGGTGAACCTCGAAGTGCAGATTTCGAGCACTTTGTGAACCTCGAAGTGCAGAGTTCGTGGCAGGCGCAGCACTTGGTGAACCTCGAAGTGCAGATTTCGTGGCAGGTGCAGCGCTTGGTGAACCTTGAAGTGCAGATTTCGTGGCAGGTACAGCAATCTGTGACCCTCGATGTGCAGATTTCGTGGCAAGCACAGTGCTCTGTGACCCTCGATGTGCAGATTTCGTGGCGCACGCAGCACTTTGTGAACGTCGAGCTGCAGATTTCGTGACAGGTACAGCACTTCGTTGAGCTGCAGATTTAGTGAACCTCGAAGTGCAGATTTCGTGGCAGGCGTAGCGCTTGGTGAACTTCGAAGTGGACAGTTCGTGGCAGGCACTGCATTTTGTGAACCTCTCACTTGATGCGTGCTCCGGTGACTGTGCTCTCAGATGTGTGCTCTCTGGATCTCTGTCTGGTGATTCACAGACATCTAGACCTGTCTCCTGGCGTGGTTCCACCCAACTCACTCACTCATTCTCTCATTCACTACCTTGATGTGTGCTCTGGTGACTCTGTTCTCAGACGTGTGCTCTCCTTGATCTTCTGCTCTCTCATTCGCACTCATAACGCCCACACTCACTCTCTTCATTCTTTCACTCACGGTCGCATTCACTGTCACACTCTCACTCATTCTCATTCGCTCACTGATTCGCTCACTTGCTGCGTGCTCTGGTGACTGTGTTTTGAGATGTGTGCTCGTCTAGCTTACAACCCAGATCTGACCTCTGTCTTCTTACGGTGTATACGTCCTCTCACTCCGACTCTCTCGCTATCACTCGCATTCGTAACGCCCACTCTCAATCTCACCCACATGGATGCTCATTCTCACTCACGCTCATATTCACTCCCTCACTCACTCACTTTTGTATACGCCTAGCTATTCTTGTATCCAGCGCACATGGTGTGGCTCCACACAAAATGCTTTTGGTGTAGCTGGGTTTCTGTCTAGAGCAATCTCTCTTGTCTATCTTCTTTTCCACAAATAGTGTGGGCACACTGAGGGGTTCTTACGGTATGTGAAAAGCAGCTGATGCTTAGATCGCTGAAGCGCGCGGCCGTGAACAGCTAACTCGCTGCTATGTACAGTACATTCACGCCTCTCGACATCGTCCATGTGCATTTCGACTGCGCAGGCTTGTGGCACCGCGCGCATTTTGGTACGTGGTGGTCCCTTTTCGTGGCAGGCGCAGGGGAAACCTCGTGTTTTGGTGCTTCAAAGTCGGCTTTTCGTGACAGTTGCAAGGGATCGGAGCTGTTACTGTTTTACTTCCAAATGGAGTTTTCGTGGCAGGTGCAGCGCTTTGGACATGTTGGTGATCGTCGAGGAGCTCAGATTTCGTGACGCGTGCAGTGAATCGCGACTTTTGGACGTGTGGCTCGTTTGCAGATTTCGTGGCAGGCACAGCGCTCTGTGACCCTCGATGTGCAGATTTCAAGGTTCACCAAGCGCTGTGCCTGCCACGAAATCTGCACTTCGAGGTTCACCAAGCGCTGCGCCTGCCACGAAATCTGCACTTCGAGGTTCACAAGTCACAAAGCGCTGCACCTGCCACGACGTGCAGATTTCGTGACAGGTACAGCGCTTTGCGAACCTCCAAGTGCAGATTTCGTGGCAGGCGCAGCATTTGGTGACTCACACAGACTCGCGCGCACACGCACACACACCCACACACTCACTCACTCGCTCACTCGCTCACTCGCTCACTCGCTCACTCGCTCACTC
>CAXAMN010022532.1:0-23845 GCA_963970005.1 Durusdinium trenchii | reverse complement strand
TGCAGATTGAGAAACATCAAGAGTTGTATTGGTCGTTGTGGAATTGCTTTGCCAATGCACTTGACCATGTATTCGCAATAGGAGCATGTGCGCTTACTGAGCTACCTAGAGGTTGCGAGTATTGGAGAGATGATAGAATGACAACTCTGATAGAAGGCACGGAATCACACGTACATGACTTCGACGGATGTATGTATGGCCTCGCAACTCATTATGGTCATAGAAATATACCCATTAAGAAGCCGTGGAGGATTGTGTCGTGGGGGGTGCAGTTTCAAAATTTGATGAAGAAGTGTGATCATAAACATCAGCATGCACCTTGTGCCGGAAGAGAAACGAGAGTAACTCAATTGTATACTCTTAGAATTGCGCAGCATATGATAGAGACTTTGAACAAACGTGCATTGTCATTGTGGAAGAAGCAGCATGTGACCAGCCGTGCTCCTGTGCTTTACGATTGGTCGCGATCGCCGCATCCTTCCATGTCAAACGGTAACCCATGTTCAGAAGTCAATATCAATAAAAGATTTGACAAGATCATTCAGTCGGTTCACGATTCTAAGAAGAAGAAATTCACTTGTGAAAACAACCATGACACTCATGATTCATGCGCCAGTGTCATTACCTTTCACAATCATCTTGAGCAAGATTTTGAGATCAACCAAGCTAGCCATTTTGGTGTCGGCGTGATCCAGCAATTTGCCAAGAAGAAGTTCGCTGAGTTCCATCCAATCACTGGTGGGCTGTCACCGGCAACCCTACCACAAAGAGGGAACTCATTAGCATTCGTGAGCCATTTCTGGAGATTGACAACATCCCTACATCGTGGAGACTGTGTATTCAACATGTTCCGTTCTACTGTTTATGGGGCCACAGGGAGGAGCATGGCCTCAGCCAAGAAGCTGAAAGAACACCTCCAGAAATTGGATAGCAGACGAGGGGAGAGTCCTACACTTGTTCCTAGACGGTTCGTCGAGGACATGGACCCAGGACAAGCTCTGCAACTGGCAGAGAAGTGGATGGAGAGAGGGGTACCACCCGTCTACTCTATCAGCGCTTGTTATTGTGCCGTTGAAGCCAAGGGTGGAGCCATCCAAGAGCGCCTCGTGAGATCCCTCAGAGTGTTGCTCAGCAAGTATGACCCAGAGACGGACGACGGCAAGGAGGTAACAAGGGCATTCTTTGCTGGAATAAAGAGGGTGATCGGCATCGTCAAGAGTCAAGAGCGACTGGTACGACCAGAACACATACCTCTTGGGCCGCCACCTCCTCCTAATCCGGATCACTTTCCCTATGAGGCGTTTGCACCCAATGATGTTTGGGACAGGTTGGAATTATTTGCAGACAATCTCTTGGCTTTACTCATGCCGGAACCCTTCAACCAAGAAGCACCAGTCAAAGGGATGTTGGCAGACCTGAATGAGAAGGTCGCCAAACGAGGCATGAAAGGTATCAATTCCACTGCGATGTCAAAAGATTCACTTCTAGACATCACGAGGGACGGGTACTTCTATGATTCCATGAATGATCTACATCACAGGATACCCATTGAAGGTCGTAGCAGCAACTACATGGCAATGACCGGCGAACATTGGGAACGCAGCTGCAGATACATCAGCTTGGCGGGTGCGTCATTGGGATTTGCATTGAGGTTTCACAACAAGAATCATCCCGAAGATCTCACATCTTTGACTGACCTCATTCAGATCATTGCAAAAGGGCAATCGGGAGGAACCTTGGAAAGATGTGCCGCAATCAACAATTTCCAGTGCATCCAAGCGTTGTATCAATGCATTCATAGGCATGTCATTGAGCAATCTGCCATTTCCCTCAGACCCGAAACGAATGCGCAGATGCTCGCTGCATTCCAGCATTTGAAAGAATGGTTTCCAGAGGTGAAACCGGATGTGTGGACAGCAGGTTACAATGTTCTTGGTGCTGAACTAGGAGTCCATCGAGATCTTCTCGCAAGGGACACATCGATCAGTATCTTGAATCAGTACATTGCAGAGCTCCATTTATCCGAAGCCAACCTGGATGAAGAACCAGATCTGGAGACCTTGGGCAAGCCAAAGGAGAAGATCTACTTAACCTTCGAGAATCCCTCAATCGGACCACCCAATCTGAAAGATTTCAGTGCGGTGGAACCTCAATGGTTGTGTCAATTTCGGATCCATCATGCCAGGAACAAAGGGCTTAGTCAGGATGAAATCACCAAACAGATGAGGGAGGAAGCAAGAAGGGCAAGAGATCAAAGTGGAGCACCAAAGAATCGTGATGACTATACCCAGACTTTTGGAGGAAAAGGAAGTTCGGTACCACCGGGCGGTCCTTATACTTCATCTAGTTCAGGTCCTAGGCCACCTTGGGAAAGGAACAATGAACAATGGGATCCTTGGTCATCCGATGTACCTCATGGAGCGTATGATGTTCCACGACCTCCACCGAAAGCTCCGCCAAAGTGCAAACCCATGCCGAAGCCGAAACAGCCTGCACAGCCAAAAGAATGGTTTGTCACGCTTCCTCCTGAAGGTGTGACGACTATCGGGTGCAACGGTATGGACTACCTTGGCAAACCCATCATATTCAATCTCTGGACTTATCGAAGCAGTACCACTGCTTACGCTACAGCTCCGTTTGCTGGTCCTCGTACAGCCGAGCCAGGAAGAGATTGGAGACAGTATGTGAGAAGGCTCACGTATTATGTCGGGGTGACTTTGGGTGGAAATTATAGATCGAGTTCATCAATGGGGCTTCAACCTCTCACCGATTCTCATTTGAGGACAAAAGTGAACGAGAGCGATGGTTTTTGGACAAAGCTCTATGTTGAGATGGTTGAAGAGTTCGATCTGACAAGTTGTTTTCAGTATCCCTCAGCAAGGGCCATGGTACTTATCTTGAAGTTGAACGATGTGCCAGAGAAGGCCGCATATCACATCAAGTTCCTTTCATCCAAAGTTGGGTGCCACACCGAGGAGAAGGACAAGGTGATGATTGACGGGGATACAGGAGTCATGGATGTTGATCATTTGAGTGGCCAGATTAGAGGAGTCGGTACCGGACACACCATTCTTGTGACAGACCTTGACTATGTGACTAGAGCAAGTTCGTCAAAGAAAATCACGACGATGCAGTACGGTATCCGAACTGAGATGGCATTCGAAAATTGCTGTGTATTCCAAGTTAAGGGAGAAAGGCATCAAGACATCCTGGATACTCTTGATAGAGTAGTCGTTTTCTTGGAAGAACATGGACAAGATCAGGGGGACGGTACAACCGCCCACATCTGGCTGTGTCTTCATTGTATGTTTCCGAACGGCAGCACACTGAGGTTGACCGAGGCGACATTCAAAGAGTTCTCAAGGAAGTTGGCTGAGAAGGTCCATTCGATCGGACAGCTCCTGACTACTCCAGTATTAGTGAACATCCAGCCAGATTCAAAGTTCTTCGGGCCAGCAAGATATGATCACAGTCACATTGTAGACCAAGTGAGACGAAGTGGTGCCTTGGCCACCAAATCGTCACGTGCCTGGAAAGCTATGTACTCAGTTGCAGGTGCTCCCAGTGCGAGCTATATCACAGGCGGCGACAAGAACAAGATTTGGGCTGTGATGGAGAAACAACTCACGAGAGAAAGGGTCATCCTATTGTGTTCAATGAACAAAGTTCATGTCAGTGCTTTGAACAACATGGCAGAGGACGAGATCCAGGTCCCAATTTCTCAGGACAACTTCGACAGGTACTTGAACGTTGCTATGTCGGCAAGTGATGGGCAACCGAAGAAGACCAGCACGAAGCATACTGTTGGTGGGAGCTTCAGTCAAGGTACCGAATGGAGGGACATCAGATTCGTTCTGAAAGATCCGGAGCCTGAGGAGGACAGGATGGAATATTGGATGACGGGAAATCGGAGAGTTGAGAATTACAAAGCCACTGCAGATGCCGCACCATATCTTTGTGAAGATTGCAACAAACGTGATGCATCCGAGGATTGGAACACACACAAAGACAATAGAAGCCATTGTGTGAATTGCAACTTCAACTTTTGGTGTGTTCAGAGCGGCACTCCCACGATTCAACAAGAAAGAGAAAGCATTTGGGAAACTGCAGTGAGAGTTAGAGTCCTTTGGGAGAAGAATGCTGAATGGAACCGTTTGTATCCAGCGCAGAATCTCCGTGAATTCATGGTCGAGGGTGCGATGATGCTATCCAGGAAGAATCCGCCTTGGATTCAAGGAGCTTTGAAAGCTATTTCGCATCATGGTGGAATCAGAGCCCCGTCGGAACTTGTGGAACAGTACTGTACCCAAGGGAAGGGATCCACTCTTTTCATCCACCGAGACTATGATCCAGACAGTGAAGACTATGGCTTCCGAGCGTATATGGACTATGGGAATGTGGCGTACCACGACTACATCCAATATTTCTTCACGCACAAGGAGTACCAGGACGTCTTCTCGTTGAATGAATATAGGACTGTTACAAATTCTGAGCTTGCGGGCGATATCATGGAGTTTTGGACTGGTGTTCTCGAACTGGCCGGCATCTTCAAAGACACGCTGTTCGAGGATTGGGCTCAGATCAATGAATGCAGAAGAGGTATAGAAATGTCTTTTCTTCACTTCTATGCAGCGAGCCGAAAATCAATCAATGACAACACCAAGAGGAATAAACCTTCAGGGCTCCATGTTACAGCTGAAGAACGAGCCTGTATCGATGCCGTCATGTCCAGGTATGCTACCAGACCAGAGTTCAGGAGAATGGTACGACTGGCCATAGCCCCAGAGCCCAAAAGAACGTCTACGGAAGAGCCTGATGTAGAGATGCAGGATGGCGAAGCCGACCCTGCGAGTACCACTCCAGGAGTCGAGGAACCTGAACCACCTACGCCTGAGCTTGATCCGCAAGACTACAAGGATGGGGAAGGTCGTTCAGTATCCCCGACGAAAACATGGTCGCACTACCCGACATCGAATCCAGATACTGAAGAACGGAAAAGAGCTGCCAAGCGCAGTGGGCAAGGTACAGCAACCGCTTCCAACTGGAAAGCCGCCTATGACAACCTCAGAAGGGTCAGAGCACGCGCAGTGAGCCAAAAGGTGTGCTATTGTTGTGGTTCAAACCAACATCACCTGGCTATTTGTCCCAACACTGAGAAGAAGGACGAGTTGATGAACTCATTCTCTTACATGGAGGAAACTATGCGCAAGTGCTTTACCGAGGACGACAAGGCAATCATCCGACGTGATGTTGAAAGCCGAAAGAGGAAAGCAAAGTCATCCAAAGACGTCGAAGACGAAGACTACATGGATGTGGATGATGAAGATATTGAACTTCCCGAAGAAGAGCCGGAACTAGGAGGTAAGGTACCACCTCACTCTCCGAGAGCCAAAGGTAGACCACAATCGTCAGACTCTGCAAAAGAGGAATACGCGAAAGCGGTCGAGGCAACCAAGAAGGCCTTTGGGAACGCCAGTTTCGTCACCAGATTCAAAGAGCCCGTCGACCTCTTTGACATTGCCGATGACAAAGAAGGAGGAGAGTACAGGGTCGCAAATCACAGGGTTGATAGATCAGGTCCTAATGGAAAGTGGGAACTTGATGCACTTATTCAGGAGGCTGCAGCACTCGGAATAAAGATGCCCAAAGTGAAGGACCTTGCTCCTGACCCACAACAAGTTCAAAAGGTTGGATATCGGCAGATTGAGGTGACTTGCGATAGAGGAAGCATCGAGATCATTCCACAGTACGGAGTTACATTCTATGTGGAGTACTGGAATGGACCGAAGAGAGATGCAACTTTCACGGATCCACCAAAGATGAACCCAGCAACTCGCATCGACAAGTTCAGCGAGGAGAGTCAGAGGGTCAACGAGGTTAGCCATAGACTCAATAGACTACTCAGGCATGGAGTGGGAAAGCATAATGGGATTCAATCGCACCGCGGTCAAAAACCTCATGTGTCCCCGAAGTGCAATGAGGGTGGATGGGTGAACATCGATGAGATCCTGGAATATGACTATGTCTTCAACGATGGTGTCGATATCAGTACTATCTCAGGTGATCGGCATCGTCAAGATGTCAAGACAGAGCGATACCAGTATTTATGCAAGGCGATGTGGCACGCAAAGAAGTTGCAGAACAGAGTACGCTATCAGATTGCCGCCATTCGCATCTCAAAGGAGGATGTCTCACTCGAAGGAAAGGCAATACTGGGCAAACCTCATGTTTTACGGCACAGACGCACCGTCATTTCTGAAGCATGAACGTTGGATCGTTCCTTGTGCAATTCGAGCTGTTGCCTCTCACAATTCTGGAAGAGAGACTGTTCTTGAAGAGGATGTGTCAATATATCCTGTGTGGACTTCACATCTCATTCCAGAGAATGTGGCAATGCAGCTTGGAGGAAGCTTTCACATGACATCGCTTTCCAATATTGAGTCAATCATGAAACTAGGAATTGTCCCTGGTGGAACGGAGGGATATAGAGGTAGTGTTTTCTTCAACCACTTTGCGCCGTGGGATGATCGATCATCAAAGATTCTGAGATCAAGATGGCCAAGAGTGGGAATGCCCGTTTGCCTTTATGTTCCAATCATGACTTTGAGGAAGCTTGGGGGAAGAATTTCGGAGAATTCCTACACTGTTGTTTTAGAGAAGTTCCATGGAGATGTGTACGAGGTGCTTGGTATTGGGACGACCACGTTCAGGCATGGAGGAGACTCCTGCTGGGAAGCACTGGAGAGCAAGTTGTTCTAGCGGCACGTCATGGACTTTGGGTTGCTCAGAAGCATACCATCCTCGAGAGAGCCGACGAAGTCACGAAGTCAGCCTCGGCGACAGATGATAACGTCCAAAAGCTCGTGTCCCTTATCGATGAAGTACAATTCGATAACAATGGAGAGCTGATCGAGGATTCCATCAGTGAGGAAACTTGGGACGAAATCATCTCCAGAACATGTGAAGGGTATCGCAACGTGGATGGCAATATTTTGTGTCCATCATGTATGCATTTGACTTCTTCATCTTTGTCCGTGTGTCTATCTTGTCAAGGCAGGCTACTCTCGTGTGGTATTCGCAACACTGTCATTTCCGATTCACCCGTTGATCTTGTGAGCGACGATGAAGAGGAAAAGAAGGAAAAGAGGGAGCCTGAACATGATGATCAAGATATATTGGACCAGGCCACTATGGACGAGATCAGAAAGGCTTGGGAAGAAGACATCGCTCAAACTGAAGCAGCTGACGACGACGAGGACATGGACAATCTAGATCCTTCCAAACCGTCTGATGGTGCAGAAAACTTCAAGAATGACAATGTCGAGACCCCATCTTTCAATGAGGACGAGATCGACTACGGTCGTGATTCTGATCTAGAAGATGAAGACGAACGAAACGTGATCATCGAGATCCAGAGGAGCACACAACAATATGAGGGGAAGAAACGTCAAGATGGTGAGCCCGAGGATGAAGACGTCACCGACGACTTACATCCGGAGGCGAATCGACCGACAGATCGTGATGAACCGGGATACTATGCACAGCATGGAGCGACCGAGTTCAATCCCGAAGAAGGAAGAGACAACGAAGATCTCCCCATCTATTGTCGAGTACCGGAACCTCGAATCTATGCGCATCAAGAGAGAGCCTACTGTCAGGACGTCTCCATGAATGCATCGGGTTTGATGGATAGGTATGTGGTCAAATGTGTACTGAACATGATCTCCCTGATGTACAAGAGCTACTATTGCACCAGCCTTACCGACTTCAAAGCAAATTGGAAAAGGAAGCGCCTGGATGTGATAAGCAAGTTCGGTACAGGGGATTCCACTGAAATCGATGACGATGGGAGACCATTGGATCCAACAGATGACATGATGTTAATCTTTGCCAACGACAACAATGTTACAACTGAGGAGGCCTGGCACCGATTCAGAGGAGAGCAATTCATTTGCAAGGTGGCACTCGTGATCCTATCATTTGGTCATACTCCGCAATCCTTCAAGGAGGAATATGGCAACTTCGAATACTCCACCAACTTGACTGATGCCCAGCTTGAGGAGTTGAAAGCGAAGAAAGCCAGCGCAATGACTGAATTGGTACAGAAGTGCATCCATGCGATTTATGGGTGTCGGACATATTCTTACTTTAGAACCGACATTACATCACCCTACCACAAGGTGATCGATCCTCTGGACATCATGTACTCGAGAATGAAGAGCAAGTGGGAGAAGTCTATTCTGTTGATCATTGATCAACATGAAATCAGGTTGCCCCCACAAGCTCAGGAAGTCATAGAGTCAATGGCCAGAAACCCCAACGTTGGACATACAGAGAGATGGATGAGCGTGGTAGAACATAAGCATGTTCAAGCTCTTACCAATCGTCTAGGCTTTGGAGATAGGGCCAAGGAGATTCAGGGCAAGAAGAAGCAGGCAGCCAAGGCAACAGCTAAGTCAACATCAACGACTAAGTCTGAAGCGAAAGCAGCATCTTCGTCAAGAGCTGAGGCAAAGCCAGCATCTACACCCAGAACCGAGGCCAAGCCGTCGTCAGCACCAAGTGAGGAGCCAAAACCTTCAACAGCACCTAAGAGTTTCGGGCCCTCATCAGCAGATGAGAACAAGGCGAAGGCTGCTCCAAAAGCCAGACCACATGATAAATCACCATCCAGTGCTACCGGTGTGTTTGAGCAAGCTTTGCAGGAAGATCTTGCCGCCAACGCACATGCAACAGAAGGTACAACTTCTTCATCATCCCGAGGACATTCCAAAGGAGGAGGCCAATCTGGAACATCTTGGAGGCCGGCGCTAACGCAAGAACGTCGCGAGTACCTCAACCTTCTGAAAAGGGGAAGGGAAAGAGCAAGTCCAAGGGAAAGTCCAAGAAGGGAGAAGATGATCGGTGGGATGCTCAGGGCAGCTGGGATCATCGTGGATGGAGAGGTTATCACCAGTGGTGATTTCTATGAACGACTATGAGGATACCATGCAAACCAGGGAGGAAGTCATTCACCGGATGTCTATCTGACCTGAAACGCTGTAAGTGTATCATTGCAAATCGTCAATCTGATTTGATACCATGAGCATAATGGAAGGAAGACAATCACCGACTGTCTCTCCGACTTGCCGTTCTGTAAGTGTATTCAAACCAAAAACCTACATCTTTTGAGAAGTGTGAAGTCAGTTGCCGATGTGACATCTACGTGGAAGTCACCAGTTCGGATCTACATCAAAGCGATGCTCTTTTGAGTGGATACGGAGCGAGGCCTCGTGACTGTCTCACTTGTTCAATTCGATTTTTCAAAGGTTCTGAGCCATAGTTGCACACTTTATATGTAAAAGTCCGCTTTAGTCCAGCATGTTTCGTAGTATGAGCCTCATATGAGTCTCGCGGCAAATCATACAATTTCTTTATAGCACTTACATCCCTAAATTTTCGTGTGTGATCGGAACATATTGTTGCCGTTCACATGGGGGGTGCGAATGGAAGTGCAGCGACATGTACAGTGCAACTTGTACATATATATATATATACCATATGTACTTTGGCTCAAGGATCAAGCGACTAGAAAAGGTGCGGTTTCCGTTCCGACGCTACGCCGCTTATGGACCGTCAGTGATAGCTTCAAACTTCGCTGATTAAGATCCACTCGCATTTTTGATGTTCTCGTTGAAAGACGGTGGAAGACCCTTCGAGATGGCCAACGAAACGACTTCAGGACTCCCAAGACCTGCCCAGCCGCCCAGGCCACGAGGCCAACGCGCCACACCATGCGCCGCAGCACATGCCTCACCACGCGCCGCACCACGTGCCTCACCACGCGCCTCACGGCGGGATGCTTGGAGAAAGATCCCGAAGAAAGCCTGGCCGGTCGTTCGCTCGCTGTGCGCGTTGAAAGCGTTGAAACGAGGTTGAAAAAACCGGGTTCCGGCGGCCCGGTGGTCAAAAGGAGCAACCTGGTGCTTCATGGTTTTAGACCAAAGTGTCCCGGGCTCGGTGTGAGATGGTCCATTTCAACTGCAGTGGGATGGACTGAGCTAGTCTACTTCTCGCCCTGAAAGTGCGTAGAATTTGGTCCATGAATACCCTACAATATCCCCAATTGGATCCATGTGGAGTATTCGCCCTGCCCAGTGTCATCCCAGGAGTTGGCATCCAGAAACTAGCACCTTGGAAGAGTTGGAGACCAATGGGGAGCTGATGCTTGAAAAGCGCCAGGCTGCCAGCAGGTTTGGGGTGTGGCGAAGACATACACCCCCTGAGGATGCCATGTCAAGGAGGATCGTGCACCGGGAAACCGTCTGATGGACGGCCGCCACGGGCCAAAAAGTTCTACAAACCCTACGGCCCTACCCAGTCAGTGGATAACCTTATTGAGGGAGTGGGGAAGTGCCACTGGAGTGGTAGAACAGGTGGAGAAAGATTAACCTTTATACCTTTATTTTTCCAGTGAGACACTGAGGGAATGAGAAACGAGAAACTAGCATAAACTAGCATTGAGAAACTCCAGTTCTGCTTTCGGACCTCGGTGGTTTTGCGACCTCGGCCAACACCCCCTGGTCTGCTCCCGCACGGAATGGTGGTTCAGGGACGTATGACTTCCGGGGATTCTGGAGTGGCACGGGGTGGATGTCCTCATTCGGCCAACGCATCCGGCAAACTCCGTCGGTCTTGAGGTCATCCACACTGGCCTTCAGAGAATTCGGTGACTCATCCTTCCGAACCCCACCACATGGTGGAAGGTGGCTTGGCTGGCAAGGCTTGGCGTGCGGAAGGTTGCTGCAGGAAGCTCTTGTGTAAGTATGTGTAAGTCGATTCTCAAGAAATAGGGGAATATCCGTGATTTGCTGCTGTTGTTGTTGAGAATTGCTGTAAGACGAGTCGTTTGTCATTGTTTTCTCCTCCTTGTTGTTGTTGTTGTTGTTGAAAGAACCGGAAGCGTTTGTTCTACGTGGACATATGGTGAGTGTAACGGCGACGTTCTGACATGTTCGGCGTAAGGCTTTCATGTCGACTGGGACGCCCTGCGTGAATTCAGGGAGGCTTCTGGCATTTGGGGCGAACAAATTGCCGCCATGGAGAGACTTCTTCTCTCAGCTACGATACGGGGACGCGAACAAATTTGCGCGGACGGCGATGGCAAAATGGGACGCCAAACTGCAAAATGCGGTTCTACTGTTCACACCTGGACCAGAGGGAGAGAGGGTCCCGACGTGCCATGGACATGGCATCTTCACCTGCGTGTGTCGGCGCCAGAGGTTGTTGTCAGCATGGTCTCCCAACGGCGGTCTCCCAACACTGGCAGCGCCGATCTGTGACGCTTTCGACTGTTCGCCAACCATCGCACGTAGAGCGAGTTCTCGCACATCGCTGTCTCCATCGTCACAAACTCACAAAGTGTCTCCATTCAATGCGAGCAAGGTCGCACATTCAAACAACATCAACTATTTATCGCACTCCTGTAAAGGTTTTGCCTAATGGTGCGTAAGCCTGAGTGTGTTGCCCTTGTTGTCATCGGCTAGAATTCCGCCGTGGAACCTGTTCCATTGAACGATGGTGACCTTTCTCCGAGCTATGCCGCGTGAAAAGAACAACTCAACTACAGGGAACATTGATCGAACTGCATCCAAAATGGGGATAGCAGCCGCAAATTATTGCGAGTTCGAACTGATTGATCACACATGTTTTTGTTCATGTTTTTTTCACAAAACTTGTCGCGAAAGGAGCTGCCAAAAAAACACAGGTTTTGCTGTCACGAAAGGTCCAAGGTCTACAGACATGGGCATGGTTCAGGATCGAAAGGTATCAAAGAGCTTTCCTAGTTAGTTTCATGGACATGGGCTTGGCATGAATTTGTCATCCTGGGACACACGTTTGATGCTCTGATGTTTGTTTTTTAGTCAGCATAGATAAGAGATGATGAGAGGAACCAACATGTCATTCTTTCCTTCAACCCTCCAACCACACCTTCCAGGTCACGCCCAGCCTATCCACGGAGCGGTCGTCCACGGCGACGTGGGCGATGGCGGCGATGGTGCCATGGCGCGGTGGGCGGCGGTGACCTGAAAAGTAGAATCACTCACTTAGAGGTCAATCCTCCCAAAACCAAAGATGGAATTAACCATCAAGTCACCATGCAGTGCCACGCGTTGGTTCGTGTTACTCGTCCAGAAATGGAAAATCGATCCAGAAAACCTCCAGAGTCCGTAGTGAATCGACCCAGCCGAAGATTTGGGCAGCTGGTTTCGGCTTTCGACCGGAGACCCGAGCGGTTTGGGTTTTAGATGGTTTTTGACGTTTACAAAGCCGTGTTTGTTTGCTGGATGTTGCTGGTCTAACCGATGTCTTCCCGACCATCACAATTCAAGGTAGGAGCTGGTGTACAACTGACTGTACCTGTTCTGGTGTAAAGTTGATGTTTTGGGTCAACCTGCCAACATGATGTTCTTTTGTGCCCTCCCAGGTCATGAGCAAAGATCTCATATGGCCAACACAGAGGACCAACAGGGCGAGGCACGCGCGGAACCGGAGGAGAAGGAGCTGGCTGCTCCTCCTGCAAGTGCCTTGGAAAAAGCCTGGGGAGTTGGTTGCAAGAAAGCCCGTCGGAGCTGGTCCTGGTGCGTCCCTAAATCATTCACCACGAAGAAGACGCGATGTTCTGGGACCTCGTAATCCTGGCGTTCAAGGCTTGGCGAAAGCTCTTCCGTTCCGTCCAAGAACTTGCAACTGGAAGTCATAATCCACCACTGCCATAGGGGAAACAACCAGCAAAAGAACAACCCCGCAGATGCACTAGTCCGAGCAGATGAGCACATTGGTCCGTGCAGAATCAAATTCTCGAGACGGAAGGGATGGATCGGACAGGTAGAAGAGCTGGTGCCGTTGACTCATACCATGACCATACCCATCATCTATACCAACTTGTATATTGTGGATACATATTTGCCTCGCCGCAAGCTTCTTCAAGTTCTAAACCATTGCATAGAAGGTTCTTTCTCAAACCTGTTGCAGGTCGATTCGCTGGGAGTTTCTTTAGCCCTTCGATCCGGCCGAGGACATGCGGCTCAGGAGGATCTTCAGGAGTGCCACAGTCTGTCAGAACACATGCCCAGTCTAGCAGAAACTGACGTCGTGCTTGGGCCAGACATAAGTCACATGGCACACTACTCTGCCAGGTGCATGTCAAGACTAGACAGATTTTGCCCAGTTTTGAACTTGTTCAATGCGGACCAGGAGGGTATCGTGGAAAAGTATCATGGACTGGCTGACTGGCATAAGTCACTGACGTTTGGACCAATTCTCCCTGACAGAATTGAGCCACTTCTGCTGTGCGAGGCGCCTGACGATCTACCTGCACCTGCGCCTGCGCCCAGCAGCGCGGAAGCGGTGGAAGTTCCTGCAGAGGAGCCGGTGGCGGAACCAGTGCTGCAGGCAATTGAGAGCTGGGATGGAGCTGAGTCGAAGGATATCCTTATAGATCCTTTGTGTGTTGCCCACGACAAGTTTGGAAGATGAAGATGGAAGACTTGGAACCACCAGAGAATTCTTGGAGAGGAAAATTTTCTGATGGACATAACTGTCACTCACGACTCACCAACCTCGGCATGCCCAACCGGTAGCGATAGCACATCTGTGTGATGATTTTTGCTCTCAATTGCTTGGACCACATGTGGTCCAAGGAATTGAGACCATCAACATCCATAAACCATGGCTTGGGATGTGCGCCAGGAGCTTGTCTCTACCTGCGAACCGATCCCCCGCGAGCGAGCGAGCGAGCTCGGCGAATCGCAGGTGGAGGGTCCCCCAGAGGAACTGCCGGGCGATGGCGAGGCGACGGGAGGTGAGAGAAAATGGGTTTCGAAGTGATTGGACGGGATTGGACCAGGGGGTAATGATTACTACACTGGACCCGGGTCGGGACCCTGAAAGACTGTTTTCCTCTACAAACCAATGGTTTTCAGGGTCCATGTTCGTTTTCCACGGGGTAGTCATGTGCCGATTCAGGAAGTGACATCCGTTGACCGAGTTTGATACGTTGAATCAACCCAGTAAAGGACTTCTGAACCTTGATCCCTATTCCTGGCCCTCCCAAGAGGAAGGACATGAGGGAACATTGCCCCTTAAACACGAGTTGTTTGTTAATTACTAAGTTACCAGAGGTGGTGCTTCTTCACTGACGTCCCATCTTCCAATCCTTCCACCGATTGGGTGGCCCAAACTCTGTCCAGGCACTGGCGAGGCCAGAGCCAGAGCGCGCACTGGTGATCCAACTGCCCGGTAGCAGCAACCACTTGCACGTGCCTGGTCAGCCATACGCCTGTTTTGGTCACGGTGGGAGAACAGGGAAGGGTACTGGGAAGAGGATGTCCTGGCAGCATGGGCTCTGGGAGGTTGATCATGGCTGTCATGTGAATGGCCCCCAACGTGTAGGCAGATCAGGAAGCTGCAGAAAACCTTCGTGACTCATGAGGGGTGAACTTCGCACCTGGCAATGGGAGAGATCGGCGTTACATGGGCGTCGAGGCAGTTTTGACCTGTTTTGACCGTTTTGACCCAACACATGGCAGTACACATGACAAGCATGGTTGAAATCAAGGAGTGAGGGGACCCATGTCCATCGAACCTGCAGGTCGTCTCAGTGAGGCTCACAGAGTGGGGCAATGATTTAGTTGGAGATTCTGATGCAGGATTCCAGGTTTGTCTAGGCCAAGTTGGAAGATCCGGGTCACGCGGAAATGGACGTGGCCGGGTCGCACCATGGCTCTCTGTTGAAGCAATGAGGCCTTCGCCGGTCGCCACCGGAGATGAGATTACATATCAATTAATAATAAGAGGCAGTCCGTTTCTGGCGCCAGGGGGGTTCCCCTAATTAGTCCAGTTGTTGTGGTCTTTTCCCGGTACCTGGGGGCGACGCCCCCAATGACCAATCGACCACTTATTTTTTCAGGCTGAAACCACCCACCAGCTATAGACCATGACGATCATAAATACATTGGTTTTAAATGGTGTCAATACTTTAAGACATTGCAAACCATTGACTTTGCCGGCTTTCTTCCATCAGTAGCCGGGCCTCAGCTGTTGACTGCACAAACGGTGGAAAACGGCGAAGAAAACATCCGGATTGAACATCGTTGAACTATTCAACCATCCATGGAAGCTGGACTACTATGACCTATAATTGGATCCCCTTTCACCACCCCAATGTCGGCTGGATGGTTTGGGGCCTCAGGAGAGCTATCCAACCGGCGCCATGCTGGGCGGCGAGCTCAGTGGAACGACAACGTCGACCTCCCCGCCGAGGGGTTGGAACAAGGGTAAGTGCATGATGAACTGCGGGTCTTAAAGGGTGGTAATAGATGGATAGATCAGCATAGATAGATCAGTATGTATATATATCTAATATTATATAGTATAAATCTATATAAATATACACAATTATACACATACCAACATCAGCATGCTGGTTTCTATGCTTGCCTCATGGTTCCCAGAGTGTGTGTACCGGTTACCCACAATGACAGAAGTTGAGCCGGTTACCACTTGCACCATCACATGAGCAACTGCCTTGTGCAGGAAACATGTGATTGTTTCAAGGATGAACACTGATGATTTGTGTCAATAGGGATGAGGTCCCAGTATAGTTGCTATACAGGTACATGCCATATACTTTTGGCTCAAGTGCCCAACCAGGTAAAAAAGGAGCTTTAGCGCGCGAGCTTCATGTTGAATTAAGGGCTAGAACGGGGCCAGGGCACACCTTTCCATCCGTTCGCAGGTTATCAGCCGTATCCAGACTCCTTTGAGCTGGGTACGAGCTGCGGCCTTACACAACACCATCTAAACGCACACGCATCGGATAGATCAGTTACCCTCAGTCACTGAAGATGGACCAATCCGACGCCAGCACTGCATCTTTTGGAGCAGCTGCTGCGGCCGCAGATCGGATGAGTGCATCCCACAACTCTAGTCCAGGTACGGTTGAAGCGGAGACTCTGACAGTAGTGAGAGAAGTTGCGACAGGTAGAGCGCGAAGTCGTTCCCCGTCAGCGCACTCGACACCACCGGGGGGGACACCGAGATCAGGCCGTAGCCCTAGGGAGACAAGGAGGAGGACTGACACCGGAGCTGTGAGAGTGTTAGCATTGGAGGATGGGTCAGCTGTACCAGTGCCGTCGGACAGCGAAGCTGGAGATGGAGCAAGGGCAAGCACTGACAACCTACAACTAGCACGGGCCGATGGAGACCTGAATGCGAGTGTGCGCAACTACTTGCCGAAGTGCATATGTTGAACCACCAAAACGCATGGATGGTCGAATGTGAGCAGAGACAGAACCAGATTATACAACACGAGACCGAAGTCCACGAAGTAGTGATGGCACACCTCGAAGAATGTTATGTCGAAGGATATGGAAATCAACGAAGAATCACCCAACTTACAGAATCCAGAGACTGTTTGCTCTCAGCAGCACACGATTTGCAATACCGGATTGACACTGATCGTGTGGCAATGCGGGATCGTCTCACCCAGTTAGGGGAGTACGCTGATCGCAACAGCGCAGAGATGGTTAGTCAAGTTGTGAACATCGGCACGGAAGAGATCCAGGCTATATCGGCGGAAAGAGATCGAGCCGTAACCGAGGTCATGACTACAATCGCAGATGCTGAGAACGTCAAGGATCTGTGTAGACAGGAGGTAGTTGGACTACAAAGGCAGAGTGCCAGGAACAAACACGAATATGCTGAGGAGATGAAGATGAGGGAAGCAATGTATGCAAGCAAGATCAAATGGTTATCAGAAGAGAATGAGGAGCTCAACAACCGATCTAATAATCAGGACAATTTCATCATGACTATCAGGGAGCAATTGAAGAGGGCGAACGAGGAGTTGACGCAGGCGAGGATTCAAGGATCCGATCGACCGTCTCAACCATCCAACGCCGAACTCAAGAAAGCCGAAGTCAAGGTGAACATGTTGGAAGAAGACATTCTACGTAAAGAGAGGATGCTGAAACGTCTTCAGGAAGAACTGATCGAATCAAGCGCAAGTGAAGCACAATTGAAGGTCGCACTGACGTTGAAACCACCAGACATGGGATCAGAACCCAATGTGGAGAATGAGATGATGACCAAGCTTAGAGCGGAACTCGGACGTACCGAGAAGTCATTAAGGTCCGAGGAGAAAGAGGCAATGGAGTACTACGAAGGTATGATGCAGAACCAACAGGACATGATGGAATTCGAAGCGCATGCAGCACGGCTCAGAGATGAGAGGAATAAGTACCGGAGGAGGTACGAAGAGGAGCGCTTGAATGCAGAGAATGCAGCCGCAACCGAACATGGTGCCGCCTCATCCTCTAGCTCGGGTGGCTCCAAGATATCTCGGAAGGAACACGAGAAGATCAACATCCCTGCATGGCCCAAGATACACGACTTGGAGGTTTGGAAATCCCAGGTTGTAGCGGCAGTCGTGACGGCATCGGGCGACGAAAGACAGGAAGACTGGATCCAGTGGCTCTCGGATGCCTTCAGATCACCATATGACCCATTTCTGCTCGAGACATCAGGCGAAGCAAGATTCGCTAGCATAGACGCTAAGCTAGGTATCACCCTACATACGATCATCCACGCAGCAGGTGAGAGATCTCATGACGTACAACTGAAGGTGAGGCAGATGATGCAGAGACGTGCGAGAGGCACAACTCCTGGAATGGTCAAGGGACGAGAAATGTTAGCGTTGATCGTCGACAGCTTCCGGAGTGCCGACAACGTTGATGTGATGTATGCATCCAAGCACTTATTCGATCTAAAGTTCCCTGGGGATAATCAACTATCCAGATTCCTTGGACAGTGGGATGAGATCATATCAGGTATGGATGCGGATGACATGCTTCCTGACAAAGCACTCCGCAACCTGCTTTGGGATAAGATTAAGGATTCCAAAGTTATGGCGTTAGACTTGTCCGTGTACGACAACATGTTGGATAAGGACCCGGATAAGACCTACCAGAAGTTACGAGAGATCATGGCGAAGTGGATACGGAAATCAATCGAGACCACAAACAAGAAAGAAAGGGAAAAAGCTTTTGGGAACCTCGTGAAAGCCACACCAGCGGCGGAGAAGAAGGACCCTAAAGCGAAACCCAAGAATACCAAGGCCGATCCACCGAAACATGACGCCGCTCCAGTACTTCCTCAGGCTAATCCGAAGGACCACAACAAGAAGGACAAGAAGCAGGATCGTGGAAGATCAACCACGAAGAGCCCAAAGGGGGATCGTGGCAGGTCAGCGACTCCGGCAGATACGTCCAAGATAGGATGCGCCTTCCACTTCCATGGGAAAAACGGATGTTCTAGAGGAGACAAATGCAAGTTTAGTCACCAAGAGAAGCACAAAAGTTCTGCTAAGAAACCAGATAGCCTCAAGGGTGACAGATCAAAGAGTCCTGGTGGCAGGAGCAGTAGCCCTAAGTCAATGAAGGATCAAGTCTGTTGGAATTGGCAGAAAGGGTCGTGCAAGTTCGGGGACAAATGTCGACGTCAGCATCACGCTGCTCCGGCTACAAAACAAGAGGTTAAAGGCAAAGCCAAGCCCAAACCGGCTGCGCCTGCCTTCATGCTTTGCGGAGACATCGAGAGTGATGACGAGGACGTACAACCCGCACTTCCCAACGTACAACAAGGTGAGCTGGCGCTTCGCTTTAAAGTCAGATTCGATGACCGGGCGAATGTGACCACGTTTATCTGCGATCCTGGTAACGAGCTAAACACCCGTCCCCTCAGGAAGAAGAAGAGTGAGGTGCAGAAGGTGGATACCGAGCTCATTTCGTCGTTGAGAGCCCTCAGAGTGAGCAATATAGCTGCACGAGTAGCACATGCCAAAGGTAAGATGATGGAGCTATTTTCTGCTGAACACATTGCCAAGGCATGGATACAAATCACTCAAGATGAAGGAATCGAGGTGAACGTCGACCTGTCTGACTTCAACACCAGCGAGGTAGTAAGGAAGGAGTCTGTCAACTACACGATACCAGGAGACACGATGTTCATGGCTGTGGAGAGGTATGATGGACCACCGATACGCTTCATCATGGACACGGGATGTGGACACGACTTGATCTCAAGAGAGAAAGTCAATGCCATGGGCCTTACCACCAAGGAAGGACCCAAATCCGTGAGCTTCATGACAGCGAATGGTGTAACTAGTACATCAGAGATGTTGGACATCAATGTGGACGAACTACCCATGAGATCCGAGGCACACGTGTTGGAGAGCACACCATCAGTCTTCTCCATCGGGAAACGGTGCATGGAACAAGGGTACTCATTCATATGGCCGGCAAATCAATTGCCATACCTCATCGACCAGAACGCGAACAAGATTCCGCTATCGGTGCATGACAACATACCCTACATCAAGGTGAATGATGATGACGGGAGATGTCTACCAAGACCAGACGGCTTGGCTACGATACTTCATCGCATACTGTCAGGTGTGGGGCATGAAGACGAGGCCACAGCAGGTCAGGAGACACAACAAGAGGAACTTCCGCCCAAGAAATCACGGAGGCGGAGGAGAAAGAAGAAAGATAACCAGAGAGATCGGGGTGGTGAATCTGATATCAATCCAGCTGTTGCAGGCGTCGAAGGAGAACCAGAGGAACACGGTGATGACAGGTATTCTCCTGAAGAGGAATATGACGGGGAAGACCCGAGAATCGATCGTGATCACGATGGCCAACCTGAAGAAGCCGAAGACGACGAACATGGAGGTGATGCGGATTCTGAACGAGAGGAGAGTGACATTGGTGAAGATGAAGAGGGGCTATTGGAAGTCGATGTGGTTGACGGGGAAGCCAGACTATCAAAACCAGGAGTGCTGAAGAACGAGGCGAAATCCATATTGCACCTGATGACGCACCGATACAAGAACCCATACTGCAAGTCATGTGTGAGAGCAAAGATGAAGCACTACAAGACTAGCAAGGGAGCTTTCAAACGGAAATTGAAGGCATTCGGTGACCTTATCACTTTCGATCTCATGAACACTCAGAAGATGGCGAGAGATGGGATCATGCCGGATAAGGATGTATTGGTGATTCGAGATCGGTTCACTGGTGTGATATGGGGCTATCCATTGAAAGCAAGCAATAGTGACGAAGTGGTGCAGGCGATGAAGCACTATATCGGTAAGAGAAAGGTCGCCAACGCTTACTCGGATGACGCGCCACAATTTGAAGCAGCACTCAAGGAACTCCGGATTCCGCTAGACCAGTCGCTTCCGGGACATCCCCAGAACAATTCACTCGCCGAAAGAAACAATCAGTTCATGATGCTTACCACATCGACATGCCTACTAGAAGCCGGACTACCACCATGTTTTTGGCCATTTGCAGTGGAGTGCGTAAGCCATTTGTTGAACATCGAGAAGCTGAGCGATGGCAGCAGTGCATGGTTGAAGTTGCACAAGAGCGAATTCCCAGGCATGGTGATACCACTCGGGGCGAAGGTGTTCTTCAAACCTAGTGACGCGAGAGAAAGGGACCAGGATCACAAGTTCGACCCCAAGAGCATACCTGGCATCTTCGCAGGGTACGTCATGGGGACCGGGATGAACTGGTCGAGGAAATACAAAGTATGGGCTATAAGCGATTTCGCACAACAGAATCTAGGCTATGATGCCGAGAGACCGTTGAGGAAATTGATCACTCCTCATATCACAGAGAAGATCTTCCAAGACGATGGAATAGAATTCCCTTTGAAGAAAGAGTACGAGAGGTTGAACAGCACTCTCGAAGGAATGAAAGTCCTGAAGGAGAGAGCCGGTTCTCCAGATGCACCTACCAATCCCGAGTTACCCGATCCCGACGACAGCGACGATCAAGACGACGACGATGATGCGCCTGATCCACCAGACGGGGATCTGAAGTCAAAAGCTAGCGAAATTGACGCGATCGAGGATGAGAAAACGGAGGAGCTCGCAGAGAAAAAGAAAGAGGACTACTCCGGTCCCGATCACTACTCCGTCGGGGGGCCAGGTGACAACGTAATTTATTTGAACAACGACGGCGAGCACGTCAAGATCGCAAAGGACGGTCGTCTATATAGAGTGGGATCGGATGGAAGGCGACTCTTCCACAACTCACCAAGACCCAAGGACTACCTTACACCTGAAGAATGGCAGAAGCTATCGGTGAAAGATAGAGCTATAGCCAAGAAGGCCGGGAAGCATGTAGACAGGGTCGTGGATAGATTGTCGAAGAAAGCAAAAGGGCTTGGGAGCAGTACGGATAAGAAGGAGGACGAAGAGCCTGATGAACTCTTGAAGGACCTGGAAGACGTCAAGAAGGGTGATGAAGGAGGTAGTGAAAAGAAGTCCAAGAAGGACAAGAAGGATAAGAAAACCAAGAAGGACAAGAAGTCCAAGAAAGAAAAGAAGTCTAAGGACGAGGAAGAGAAGGGTGAAGGTGGACCAAGCTTGGCTATGCCTACTACCTTTATGGAGTGGGACACTGATGATGATGAGGACCCATGGTCACCTAAATCCTTTACATCCGAGTCCACGTGTGTCCCCAGTGATGAAGAATTCCTCACCGATTGGGACGAGAGTGCCATGTGGGAGGACAGCGATGACAATCTTGCTATGGCAGCTTGGAAGACGGAGAACGTCTACAATCCACTGAATGGTCAGATATGTTGTTGCATCACTGGCGATCCCATTGACAACGATGTAGTTGATGAACCATTTCCGACGATGCCATGCGTAGTGCGTGATACACAACATCGCCCAAAACTTATGGGCAATAGGCTGTTCAACGCTGTGGTATCCAGACCTGTGAGCCGTGCCGAGATCCTATCCAATAAGAAGGCAATGCAATCTATGTTGGATGAATGGGGCGGACTCTGGGATGAGGAAACATTCGACGGGTCGTGGCTGAGAGAATATGACGAGATAGTGGCAACCTCCAAGAAGAAAGGAGAAGAAGTTCACTTAGCAAGAGTACATGGAATATGTGTGGAAAAGAACTACCAACTGCCTGACGATGACCCGAAGAGGAAGTTCAAAGGGCGAGGGGTTCTACTCGGAGATCAGGTGAAGAACCAGAACTTCGAGGCAGCGTTGTTCCAAGATCTTGGAAACTCTCCAGCTACATTCGAAGCTGCTCGATGGGCCGATTTCTACGGTTGCCTGGAAGGTAATGATGTGCAGATGGCAGACGCCATTCGAGCATATATCCAAGCATTATTGGGCGGTGTACCGTGTTGGGCTGAACTCCCGTGGGAAGCATGGCCCAAGCACTTGCAAGAGGAGATCACCAGAAGGGGTCTCAAACGCCCTATGTGTCGTGTGAACAAAGCATTATACGGACATCCAGACTCTGGAACGATGTGGGAGCAACATTGCGACGAATCTGTGCGTGCATTGGAGTTCAAACCCGTCGGACCAGAATGGCCGTCGATGTATTACCACGAAAAACTAGACTTGCTGTTAGTGATATATGTGGACGACTTGAAGTTGGCAGGGCCCAAGGAGAACCTGAAGAAAGGTTGGGACCTACTCCGATCCAAGCTGCGCATTGAACCGGAAACCGAGGTCGGATTGTATTTAGGATGTGTTTTGTCGAAAGGCGAAGACAAATTGGCCGATGGTTCCAAAGTTACTACGATGACATATGATATGAGCGCTCTGCTCAAAATGAGCGTGGTCAAATACCTCGACATAGTAGGTAAGGACACAGTATTGAAGAAAGTTGCAACGCCGATGTTACCGGATGTCACAAAGGATCATCCATCGAGAGCACCATGCAGTACCCAAAAGGGACTTGCTGTCACATGCACATGGTGTGGTACTTGCTTCTCGCCTGACCAGGCAGCTTCCAAGGCCGGGTCAACAGACGATGACGTCAAGTCTGATACGAAGGAGCAACCTCGTGGTACCCTAGCGCCTCATGCTGCTAGTCTCCTAATGAAACTGTTGTACGCTGCTAGAATAGCGCGTTTCGACCTGTTACGGGCCATCAATGTGCTGGCTCGCAATGTGACAAAATGGACAGTTGCCGATGATGCTAAATTGCACCACCTGATGTGTTACGTGCATCATTCAGCCGATCAGAAAATGGTAGGTTGGGTCGGTGATTCCAAAGCAGACCTGTCGTTAGCCCTATTCGCAGATGCGGACTACGCAGGTTGTGGTCAATCGTTGAAGTCGACTTCCGGTGCACACATGCATGTCCAAGGCAAGCGAACTCGTTTCCCGTTGGCAGGAGGTAGCAAACGTCAAGGGTGCGTTAGCCACTCCACCCCGGAGGCTGAGATTGTCGCGGCGGACTACGCATTGAGGGCACTTGGAATCCCAAGCATCAGTGCATGGGAGACTTTGATGAGGACGCCGCCACGGATAGTCTTTTATGACGATAATCAAGCGATGATTAATGTTATGCGGAGTGGGAGGAACCCCACGATGCGTCACATGGAGCGAACTCATGGTATTTCCATCACTTGGTTGTACGAGATGTTCAAGCGTGACTATCTGTTGCTCGTATATGAGGTTACTGCTCGTATGGCTGCCGATATCCATACTAAAGGGTTCGATGATGCCAACTCATGGAAACATGCGTGCATGTTGATCAATATATTGAGCGACGATGGTCTGCACAGCCAAGCATTGCTCGACTTGATGAAGCCAACTCATGATGGGTTGTCTTATGCCAAGCAGCTCCAGAAGGATCGTTACAGTAAGGTGCCCACATATCCTTACACCACCATTCCGGTTGTCCCGCCACACCGTATCAGCCGGGACTTTCAAGCAAAGAGGGACTGCAAGAGATCCCTGGGTGCGACCCCT
>CAXAMN010022531.1:0-23848 GCA_963970005.1 Durusdinium trenchii | reverse complement strand
TGCAGATTGAGAAACATCAAGAGTTGTATTGGTCGTTGTGGAATTGCCAATGCACTTGACCATGTATTCGCAATAGGAGCATGTGCGCTTACTGAGCTACCTAGAGGTTGCGAGTATTGGAGAGATGATAGAATGACAACTCTGATAGAAGGCACGGAATCACACGTACATGACTTCGACGGATGTATGTATGGCCTCGCAACTCATTATGGTCATAGAAATATACCCATTAAGAAGCCGTGGAGGATTGTGTCGTGGGGGGTGCAGTTTCAAAATTTGATGAAGAAGTGTGATCATAAACATCAGCATGCACCTTGTGCCGGAAGAGAAACGAGAGTAACTCAATTGTATACTCTTAGAATTGCGCAGCATATGATAGAGACTTTGAACAAACGTGCATTGTCATGGTGGAAGAAGCAGCATGTGACCAGCCGTGCTCCTGTGCTTTACGATTGGTCGCGATCGCCGCATCCTTCCATGTCAAACGGTAACCCATGTTCAGAAGTCAATATCAATAAAAGATTTGACAAGATCATTCAGTCGGTTCACGATTCTAAGAAGAAGAAATTCACTTGAAAACAACCATGACACTCATGATTCATGCGCCAGTGTCATTACCTTTCACAATCATCTTGAGCAAGATTTTGAGATCAACCAAGCTAGCCATTTTGGTGTCGGCGTGATCCAGCAATTTGCCAAGAAGAAGTTCGCTGAGTTCCATCCAATCACTGGTGGGCTGTCACCGGCAACCCTACCACAAAGAGGGAACTCATTAGCATTCGTGGGCCATTTCTGGAGATTGACAACATCCCTACATCGTGGAGACTGTGTATTCAACATGTTCCGTTCTACTGTTTATGGGGCCACAGGGAGGAGCATGGCCTCAGCCAAGAAGCTGAAAGAACACCTCCAGAAATTGGATAGCAGACGAGGGGAGAGTCCTACACTTGTTCCTAGACGGTTCGTCGAGGACATGGACCCAGGACAAGCTCTGCAACTGGCAGAGAAGTGGATGGAGAGAGGGGTACCACCCGTCTACTCTATCAGCGCTTGTTATTGTGCCGTTGAAGCCAAGGGTGGAGCCATCCAAGAGCGCCTCGTGAGATCCCTCAGAGTGTTGCTCAGCAAGTATGACCCAGAGACGGACGACGGCAAGGAGGTAACAAGGGCATTCTTTGCTGGAATAAAGAGGGTGATCGGCATCGTCAAGAGTCAAGAGCGACTGGTACGACCAGAACACATACCTCTTGGGCCGCCACCTCCTCCTAATCCGGATCACTTTCCCTATGAGGCGTTTGCACCCAATGATGTTTGGGACAGGTTGGAATTATTTGCAGACAATCTCTTGGCTTTACTCATGCCGGAACCCTTCAACCAAGAAGCACCAGTCAAAGGGATGTTGGCAGACCTGAATGAGAAGGTCGCCAAACGAGGCATGAAAGGTATCAATTCCACTGCGATGTCAAAAGATTCACTTCTAGACATCACGAGGGACGGGTACTTCTATGATTCCATGAATGATCTACATCACAGGATACCCATTGAAGGTCGTAGCAGCAACTACATGGCAATGACCGGCGAACATTGGGAACGCAGCTGCAGATACATCAGCTTGGCGGGTGCGTCATTGGGATTTGCATTGAGGTTTCACAACAAGAATCATCCCGAAGATCTCACATCTTTGACTGACCTCATTCAGATCATTGCAAAAGGGCAATCGGGAGGAACCTTGGAAAGATGTGCCGCAATCAACAATTTCCAGTGCATCCAAGCGTTGTATCAATGCATTCATAGGCATGTCATTGAGCAATCTGCCATTTCCCTCAGACCCGAAACGAATGCGCAGATGCTCGCTGCATTCCAGCATTTGAAAGAATGGTTTCCAGAGGTGAAACCGGATGTGTGGACAGCAGGTTACAATGTTCTTGGTGCTGAACTAGGAGTCCATCGAGATCTTCTCGCAAGGGACACATCGATCAGTATCTTGAATCAGTACATTGCAGAGCTCCATTTATCCGAAGCCAACCTGGATGAAGAACCAGATCTGGAGACCTTGGGCAAGCCAAAGGAGAAGATCTACTTAACCTTCGAGAATCCCTCAATCGGACCACCCAATCTGAAAGATTTCAGTGCGGTGGAACCTCAATGGTTGTGTCAATTTCGGATCCATCATGCCAGGAACAAAGGGCTTAGTCAGGATGAAATCACCAAACAGATGAGGGAGGAAGCAAGAAGGGCAAGAGATCAAAGTGGAGCACCAAAGAATCGTGATGACTATACCCAGACTTTTGGAGGAAAAGGAAGTTCGGTACCACCGGGCGGTCCTTATACTTCATCTAGTTCAGGTCCTAGGCCACCTTGGGAAAGGAACAATGAACAATGGGATCCTTGGTCATCCGATGTACCTCATGGAGCGTATGATGTTCCACGACCTCCACCGAAAGCTCCGCCAAAGTGCAAACCCATGCCGAAGCCGAAACAGCCTGCACAGCCAAAAGAATGGTTTGTCACGCTTCCTCCTGAAGGTGTGACGACTATCGGGTGCAACGGTATGGACTACCTTGGCAAACCCATCATATTCAATCTCTGGACTTATCGAAGCAGTACCACTGCTTACGCTACAGCTCCGTTTGCTGGTCCTCGTACAGCCGAGCCAGGAAGAGATTGGAGACAGTATGTGAGAAGGCTCACGTATTATGTCGGGGTGACTTTGGGTGGAAATTATAGATCGAGTTCATCAATGGGGCTTCAACCTCTCACCGATTCTCATTTGAGGACAAAAGTGAACGAGAGCGATGGTTTTTGGACAAAGCTCTATGTTGAGATGGTTGAAGAGTTCGATCTGACAAGTTGTTTTCAGTATCCCTCAGCAAGGGCCATGGTACTTATCTTGAAGTTGAACGATGTGCCAGAGAAGGCCGCATATCACATCAAGTTCCTTTCATCCAAAGTTGGGTGCCACACCGAGGAGAAGGACAAGGTGATGATTGACGGGGATACAGGAGTCATGGATGTTGATCATTTGAGTGGCCAGATTAGAGGAGTCGGTACCGGACACACCATTCTTGTGACAGACCTTGACTATGTGACTAGAGCAAGTTCGTCAAAGAAAATCACGACGATGCAGTACGGTATCCGAACTGAGATGGCATTCGAAAATTGCTGTGTATTCCAAGTTAAGGGAGAAAGGCATCAAGACATCCTGGATACTCTTGATAGAGTAGTCGTTTTCTTGGAAGAACATGGACAAGATCAGGGGGACGGTACAACCGCCCACATCTGGCTGTGTCTTCATTGTATGTTTCCGAACGGCAGCACACTGAGGTTGACCGAGGCGACATTCAAAGAGTTCTCAAGGAAGTTGGCTGAGAAGGTCCATTCGATCGGACAGCTCCTGACTACTCCAGTATTAGTGAACATCCAGCCAGATTCAAAGTTCTTCGGGCCAGCAAGATATGATCACAGTCACATTGTAGACCAAGTGAGACGAAGTGGTGCCTTGGCCACCAAATCGTCACGTGCCTGGAAAGCTATGTACTCAGTTGCAGGTGCTCCCAGTGCGAGCTATATCACAGGCGGCGACAAGAACAAGATTTGGGCTGTGATGGAGAAACAACTCACGAGAGAAAGGGTCATCCTATTGTGTTCAATGAACAAAGTTCATGTCAGTGCTTTGAACAACATGGCAGAGGACGAGATCCAGGTCCCAATTTCTCAGGACAACTTCGACAGGTACTTGAACGTTGCTATGTCGGCAAGTGATGGGCAACCGAAGAAGACCAGCACGAAGCATACTGTTGGTGGGAGCTTCAGTCAAGGTACCGAATGGAGGGACATCAGATTCGTTCTGAAAGATCCGGAGCCTGAGGAGGACAGGATGGAATATTGGATGACGGGAAATCGGAGAGTTGAGAATTACAAAGCCACTGCAGATGCCGCACCATATCTTTGTGAAGATTGCAACAAACGTGATGCATCCGAGGATTGGAACACACACAAAGACAATAGAAGCCATTGTGTGAATTGCAACTTCAACTTTTGGTGTGTTCAGAGCGGCGCTCCCACGATTCAACAAGAAAGAGAAAGCATTTGGGAAACTGCAGTGAGAGTTAGAGTCCTTTGGGAGAAGAATGCTGAATGGAACCGTTTGTATCCAGCGCAGAATCTCCGTGAATTCATGGTCGAGGGTGCGATGATGCTATCCAGGAAGAATCCGCCTTGGATTCAAGGAGCATTGAAAGCTATTTCGCATCATGGTGGAATCAGAGCCCCGTCGGAACTTGTGGAACAGTACTGTACCCAAGGGAAGGGATCCACTCTTTTCATCCACCGAGACTATGATCCAGACAGTGAAGACTATGGCTTCCGAGCGTATATGGACTATGGGAATGTGGCGTACCACGACTACATCCAATATTTCTTCACGCACAAGGAGTACCAGGACGTCTTCTCGTTGAATGAATATAGGACTGTTACAAATTCTGAGCTTGCGGGCGATATCATGGAGTTTTGGACTGGTGTTCTCGAACTGGCCGGCATCTTCAAAGACACGCTGTTCGAGGATTGGGCTCAGATCAATGAATGCAGAAGAGGTATAGAAATGTCTTTTCTTCACTTCTATGCAGCGAGCCGAAAATCAATCAATGACAACACCAAGAGGAATAAACCTTCAGGGCTCCATGTTACAGCTGAAGAACGAGCCTGTATCGATGCCGTCATGTCCAGGTATGCTACCAGACCAGAGTTCAGGAGAATGGTACGACTGGCCATAGCCCCAGAGCCCAAAAGAACGTCTACGGAAGAGCCTGATGTAGAGATGAAGGATGGCGAAGCCGACCCTGCGAGTACCACTCCAGGAGTCGAGGAACCTGAACCACCTACGCCTGAGCTTGATCCGCAAGACTACAAGGATGGGGAAGGTCGTTCAGTATCCCCGACGAAAACATGGTCGCACTACCCGACATCGAATCCAGATACTGAAGAACGGAAAAGAGCTGCCAAGCGCAGTGGGCAAGGTACAGCAACCGCTTCCAACTGGAAAGCCGCCTATGACAACCTCAGAAGGGTCAGAGCACGCGCAGTGAGCCAAAAGGTGTGCTATTGTTGTGGTTCAAACCAACATCACCTGGCTATTTGTCCCAACACTGAGAAGAAGGACGAGTTGATGAACTCATTCTCTTACATGGAGGAAACTATGCGCAAGTGCTTTACCGAGGACGACAAGGCAATCATCCGACGTGATGTTGAAAGCCGAAAGAGGAAAGCAAAGTCATCCAAAGACGTCGAAGACGAAGACTACATGGATGTGGATGATGAAGATATTGAACTTCCCGAAGAAGAGCCGGAACTAGGAGGTAAGGTACCACCTCACTCTCCGAGAGCCAAAGGTAGACCACAATCGTCAGACTCTGCAAAAGAGGAATACGCGAAAGCGGTCGAGGCAACCAAGAAGGCCTTTGGGAACGCCAGTTTCGTCACCAGATTCAAAGAGCCCGTCGACCTCTTTGACATTGCCGATGACAAAGAAGGAGGAGAGTACAGGGTCGCAAATCACAGGGTTGATAGATCAGGTCCTAATGGAAAGTGGGAACTTGATGCACTTATTCAGGAGGCTGCAGCACTCGGAATAAAGATGCCCAAAGTGAAGGACCTTGCTCCTGACCCACAACAAGTTCAAAAGGTTGGATATCGGCAGATTGAGGTGACTTGCGATAGAGGAAGCATCGAGATCATTCCACAGTACGGAGTTACATTCTATGTGGAGTACTGGAATGGACCGAAGAGAGATGCAACTTTCACGGATCCACCAAAGATGAACCCAGCAACTCGCATCGACAAGTTCAGCGAGGAGAGTCAGAGGGTCAACGAGGTTAGCCATAGACTCAATAGACTACTCAGGCATGGAGTGGGAAAGCATAATGGGATTCAATCGCACCGCGGTCGAAAACCTCATGTGTCCCCGAAGTGCAATGAGGGTGGATGGGTGAACATCGATGAGATCCTGGAATATGACTATGTCTTCAACGATGGTGTCGATATCAGTACTATCTCAGGTGATCGGCATCGTCAAGATGTCAAGACAGAGCGATACCAGTATTTATGCAAGGCGGTGTGGCACGCAAAGAAGTTGCAGAACAGAGTACGCTATCAGATTGCCGCCATTCGCATCTCAAAGGAGGATGTCTCACTCGAAGGAAAGGCAATACTGGGCAAACCTCATGTTTTACGGCACAGACGCACCGTCATTTCTGAAGCATGAACGTTGGATCGTTCCTTGTGCAATTCGAGCTGTTGCCTCTCACAATTCTGGAAGAGAGACTGTTCTTGAAGAGGATGTGTCAATATATCCTGTGTGGACTTCACATCTCATTCCAGAGAATGTGGCAATGCAGCTTGGAGGAAGCTTTCACATGACATCGCTTTCCAATATTGAGTCAATCATGAAACTAGGAATTGTCCCTGGTGGAACGGAGGGATATAGAGGTAGTGTTTTCTTCAACCACTTTGCGCCGTGGGATGATCGATCATCAAAGATTCTGAGATCAAGATGGCCAAGAGTGGGAATGCCCGTTTGCCTTTATGTTCCAATCATGACTTTGAGGAAGCTTGGGGGAAGAATTTCGGAGAATTCCTACACTGTTGTTTTAGAGAAGTTCCATGGAGATGTGTACGAGGTGCTTGGTATTGGGACGACCACGTTCAGGCATGGAGGAGACTCCTGCTGGGAAGCACTGGAGAGCAAGTTGTTCTAGCGGCACGTCATGGACTTTGGGTTGCTCAGAAGCATACCATCCTCGAGAGAGCCGACGAAGTCACGAAGTCAGCCTCGGCGACAGATGATAACGTCCAAAAGCTCGTGTCCCTTATCGATGAAGTACAATTCGATAACAATGGAGAGCTGATCGAGGATTCCATCAGTGAGGAAACTTGGGACGAAATCATCTCCAGAACATGTGAAGGGTATCGCAACGTGGATGGCAATATTTTGTGTCCATCATGTATGCATTTGACTTCTTCATCTTTGTCCGTGTGTCTATCTTGTCAAGGCAGGCTACTCTCGTGTGGTATTCGCAACACTGTCATTTCCGATTCACCCGTTGATCTTGTGAGCGACGATGAAGAGGAAAAGAAGGAAAAGAGGGAGCCTGAACATGATGATCAAGATATATTGGACCAGGCCACTATGGACGAGATCAGAAAGGCTTGGGAAGAAGACATCGCTCAAACTGAAGCAGCTGACGACGACGAGGACATGGACAATCTAGATCCTTCCAAACCGTCTGATGGTGCAGAAAACTTCAAGAATGACAATGTCGAGACCCCATCTTTCAATGAGGACGAGATCGACTACGGTCGTGATTCTGATCTAGAAGATGAAGACGAACGAAACGTGATCATCGAGATCCAGAGGAGCACACAACAATATGAGGGGAAGAAACGTCAAGATGGTGAGCCCGAGGATGAAGACGTCACCGACGACTTACATCCGGAGGCGAATCGACCGACAGATCGTGATGAACCGGGATACTATGCACAGCATGGAGCGACCGAGTTCAATCCCGAAGAAGGAAGAGACAACGAAGATCTCCCCATCTATTGTCGAGTACCGGAACCTCGAATCTATGCGCATCAAGAGAGAGCCTACTGTCAGGACGTCTCCATGAATGCATCGGGTTTGATGGATAGGTATGTGGTCAAATGTGTACTGAACATGATCTCCCTGATGTACAAGAGCTACTATTGCACCAGCCTTACCGACTTCAAAGCAAATTGGAAAAGGAAGCGCCTGGATGTGATAAGCAAGTTCGGTACAGGGGATTCCACTGAAATCGATGACGATGGGAGACCATTGGATCCAACAGATGACATGATGTTAATCTTTGCCAACGACAACAATGTTACAACTGAGGAGGCCTGGCACCGATTCAGAGGAGAGCAATTCATTTGCAAGGTGGCACTCGTGATCCTATCATTTGGTCATACTCCGCAATCCTTCAAGGAGGAATATGGCAACTTCGAATACTCCACCAACTTGACTGATGCCCAGCTTGAGGAGTTGAAAGCGAAGAAAGCCAGCGCAATGACTGAATTGGTACAGAAGTGCATCCATGCGATTTATGGGTGTCGGACATATTCTTACTTTAGAACCGACATTACATCACCCTACCACAAGGTGATCGATCCTCTGGACATCATGTACTCGAGAATGAAGAGCAAGTGGGAGAAGTCTATTCTGTTGATCATTGATCAACATGAAATCAGGTTGCCCCCACAAGCTCAGGAAGTCATAGAGTCAATGGCCAGAAACCCCAACGTTGGACATACAGAGAGATGGATGAGCGTGGTAGAACATAAGCATGTTCAAGCTCTTACCAATCGTCTAGGCTTTGGAGATAGGGCCAAGGAGATTCAGGGCAAGAAGAAGCAGGCAGCCAAGGCAACAGCTAAGTCAACATCAACGACTAAGTCTGAAGCGAAAGCAGCATCTTCGTCAAGAGCTGAGGCAAAGCCAGCATCTACACCCAGAACCGAGGCCAAGCCGTCGTCAGCACCAAGTGAGGAGCCAAAACCTTCAACAGCACCTAAGAGTTTCGGGCCCTCATCAGCAGATGAGAACAAGGCGAAGGCTGCTCCAAAAGCCAGACCACATGATAAATCACCATCCAGTGCTACCGGTGTGTTTGAGCAAGCTTTGCAGGAAGATCTTGCCGCCAACGCACATGCAACAGAAGGTACAACTTCTTCATCATCCCGAGGACATTCCAAAGGAGGAGGCCAATCTGGAACATCTTGGAGGCCGGCGCTAACGCAAGAACGTCGCGAAGTACCTCAACCTTCTGAAAAGGGGAAGGGAAAGAGCAAGTCCAAGGGAAAGTCCAAGAAGGGAGAAGATGATCGGTGGGATGCTCAGGGCAGCTGGGATCATCGTGGATGGAGAGGTTATCACCAGTGGTGATTTCTATGAACGACTATGAGGATACCATGCAAACCAGGGAGGAAGTCATTCACCGGATCTCTATCTGACCTGAAACGCTGTAAGTGTATCATTGCAAATCGTCAATCTGATTTGATACCATGAGCATAATGGAAGGAAGACAATCACCGACTGTCTCTCCGACTTGCCGTTCTGTAAGTGTATTCAAACCAAAAACCTACATCTTTTGAGAAGTGTGAAGTCAGTTGCCGATGTGACATCTACGTGGAAGTCACCAGTTCGGATCTACATCAAAGCGATGCTCTTTTGAGTGGATACGGAGCGAGGCCTCGTGACTGTCTCACTTGTTCAATTCGATTTTTCAAAGGTTCTGAGCCATAGTTGCACACTTTATATGTAAAAGTCCGCTTTAGTCCAGCATGTTTCGTAGTATGAGCCTCATATGAGTCTCGCGGCAAATCATACAATTTCTTTATAGCACTTACATCCCTAAATTTTCGTGTGTGATCGGAACATATTGTTGCCGTTCACATGGGGGGTGCGAATGGAAGTGCAGCGACATGTACAGTGCAACTTGTACATATATATATATATACCATATGTACTTTGGCTCAAGGATCAAGCGACTAGAAAAGGTGCGGTTTCCGTTCCGACGCTACGCCGCTTATGGACCGTCAGTGATAGCTTCAAACTTCGCTGATTAAGATCCACTCGCATTTTTGATGTTCTCGTAGAAAGACGGTGGAAGACCCTTCGAGATGGCCAACGAAACGACTTCAGGACTCCCAAGACCTGCCCAGCCGCCCAGGCCACGAGGCCAACGCGCCACACCATGCGCCGCAGCACATGCCTCACCACGCGCCGCACCACGTGCCTCACCACGCGCCTCACGGCGGGATGCTTGGAGAAAGATCCCGAAGAAAGCCTGGCCGGTCATTCGCTCGCTGTGCGCGTTGAAAGCGTTGAAACGAGGTTGAAAAAACCGGGTTCCGGCGGCCCGGTGGTCAAAAGGAGCAACCTGGTGCTTCATGGTTTTAGACCAAAGTGTCCCGGGCTCGGTGTGAGATGGTCCATTTCAACTGCAGTGGGATGGACTGAGCTAGTCTACTTCTCGCCCTGAAAGTGCGTAGAATTTGGTCCATGAATACCCTACAATATCCCCAATTGGATCCATGTGGAGTATTCGCCCTGCCCAGTGTCATCCCAGGAGTTGGCATCCAGAAACTAGCACCTTGGAAGAGTTGGAGACCAATGGGGAGCTGATGCTTGAAAAGCGCCAGGCTGTCAGCAGGTTTGGGGTGTGGCGAAGACATACACCCCCTGAGGATGCCATGTCAAGGAGGATCGTGCACCGGGAAACCGTCTGATGGACGGCCGCCACGGGCCAAAAAGTTCTACAAACCCTACGGCCCTACCCAGTCAGTGGATAACCTTATTGAGGGAGTGGGGAAGTGCCACTGGAGTGGTAGAACAGGTGGAGAAAGATTAACCTTTATACCTTTATTTTTCCAGTGAGACACTGAGGGAATGAGAAACGAGAAACTAACATAAACTAGCATTGAGAAACTCCAGTTCTGCTTTCGGACCTCGGTGGTTTTGCGACCTCGGCCAACACCCCCTGGTCTGCTCCCGCACGGAATGGTGGTTCAGGGACGTATGACTTCCGGGGATTCTGGAGTGGCACGGGGTGGATGTCCTCATTCGGCCAACGCATCCGGCAAACTCCGTCGGTCTTGAGGTCATCCACACTGGCCTTCAGAGAATTCGGTGACTCATCCTTCCGAACCCCACCACATGGTGGAAGGTGGCTTGGCTGGCAAGGCTTGGCGTGCGGAAGGTTGCTGCAGGAAGCTCTTGTGTAAGTATGTGTAAGTCGATTCTCAAGAAATAGGGGAATATCCGTGATTTGCTGCTGTTGTTGTTGAGAATTGCTGTAAGACGAGTCGTTTGTCATTGTTTTCTCCTCCTTGTTGTTGTTGTTGTTGTTGTTGTTGTTGAAAGAACCGGAAGCGTTTGTTCTACGTGGACATATGGTGAGTGTAACGGCGACGTTCTGACATGTTCGGCGTAAGGCTTTCATGTCGACTGGGACGCCCTGCGTGAATTCAGGGAGGCTTCTGGCATTTGGGGCGAACAAATTGCCGCCATGGAGAGACTTCTTCTCTCAGCTACGATACGGGGACGCGAACAAATTTGCGCGGACGGCGATGGCAAAATGGGACGCCAAACTGCAAAATGCGGTTCTACTGTTCACACCTGGACCAGAGGGAGAGAGGGTCCCGACGTGCCATGGACATGGCATCTTCACCTGCGTGTGTCGGCGCCAGAGGTTGTTGTCAGCATGGTCTCCCAACGGCGGTCTCCCAACACTGGCAGCGCCGATCTGTGACGCTTTCGACTGTTCGCCAACCATCGCACGTAGAGCGAGTTCTCGCACATCGCTGTCTCCATCGTCACAAACTCACAAAGTGTCTCCATTCAATGCGAGCAAGGTCGCACATTCAAACAACATCAACTATTTATCGCACTCCTGTAAAGGTTTTGCCTAATGGTGCGTAAGCCTGAGTGTGTTGCCCTTGTTGTCATCGGCTAGAATTCCGCCGTGGAACCTGTTCCATTGAACGATGGTGACCTTTCTCCGAGCTATGCCGCGTGAAAAGAACAACTCAACTACAGGGAACATTGATCGAACTGCATCCAAAATGGGGATAGCAGCCGCAAATTATTGCGAGTTCGAACTGATTGATCACACATGTTTTTGTTCATGTTTTTTTCACAAAACTTGTCGCGAAAGGAGCTGCCAAAAAAACACAGGTTTTGCTGTCACGAAAGGTCCAAGGTCTACAGACATGGGCATGGTTCAGGATCGAAAGGTATCAAAGAGCTTTCCTAGTTAGTTTCATGGACATGGGCTTGGCATGAATTTGTCATCCTGGGACACACGTTTGATGCTCTGATGTTTGTTTTTTAGTCAGCATAGATAAGAGATGATGAGAGGAACCAACATGTCATTCTTTCCTTCAACCCTCCAACCACACCTTCCAGGTCACGCCCAGCCTATCCACGGAGCGGTCGTCCACGGCGACGTGGGCGATGGCGGCGATGGTGCCATGGCGCGGTGGGCGGCGGTGACCTGAAAAGTAGAATCACTCACTTAGAGGTCAATCCTCCCAAAACCAAAGATGGAATTAACCATCAAGTCACCATGCAGTGCCACGCGTTGGTTCGTGTTACTCGTCCAGAAATGGAAAATCGATCCAGAAAACCTCCAGAGTCCGTAGTGAATCGACCCAGCCGAAGATTTGGGCAGCTGGTTTCGGCTTTCGACCGGAGACCCGAGCGGTTTGGGTTTTAGATGGTTTTTGACGTTTACAAAGCCGTGTTTGTTTGCTGGATGTTGCTGGTCTAACCGATGTCTTCCCGACCATCACAATTCAAGGTAGGAGCTGGTGTACAACTGACTGTACCTGTTCTGGTGTAAAGTTGATGTTTTGGGTCAACCTGCCAACATGATGTTCTTTTGTGCCCTCCCAGGTCATGAGCAAAGATCTCATATGGCCAACACAGAGGACCAACAGGGCGAGGCACGCGCGGAACCGGAGGAGAAGGAGCTGGCTGCTCCTCCTGCAAGTGCCTTGGAAAAAGCCTGGGGAGTTGGTTGCAAGAAAGCCCGTCGGAGCTGGTCCTGGTGCGTCCCTAAATCATTCACCACGAAGAAGACGCGATGTTCTGGGACCTCGTAATCCTGGCGTTCAAGGCTTGGCGAAAGCTCTTCCGTTCCGTCCAAGAACTTGCAACTGGAAGTCATAATCCACCACTGCCATAGGGGAAACAACCAGCAAAAGAACAACCCCGCAGATGCACTAGTCCGAGCAGATGAGCACATTGGTCCGTGCAGAATCAAATTCTCGAGACGGAAGGGATGGATCGGACAGGTAGAAGAGCTGGTGCCGTTGACTCATACCATGACCATACCCATCATCTATACCAACTTGTATATTGTGGATACATATTTGCCTCGCCGCAAGCTTCTTCAAGTTCTAAACCATTGCATAGAAGGTTCTTTCTCAAACCTGTTGCAGGTCGATTCGCTGGGAGTTTCTTTAGCCCTTCGATCCGGCCGAGGACATGCGGCTCAGGAGGATCTTCAGGAGTGCCACAGTCTGTCAGAACACATGCCCAGTCTAGCAGAAACTGACGTCGTGCTTGGGCCAGACATAAGTCACATGGCACACTACTCTGCCAGGTGCATGTCAAGACTAGACAGATTTTGCCCAGTTTTGAACTTGTTCAATGCGGACCAGGAGGGTATCGTGGAAAAGTATCATGGACTGGCTGACTGGCATAAGTCACTGACGTTTGGACCAATTCTCCCTGACAGAATTGAGCCACTTCTGCTGTGCGAGGCGCCTGACGATCTACCTGCACCTGCGCCTGCGCCCAGCAGCGCGGAAGCGGTGGAAGTTCCTGCAGAGGAGCCGGTGGCGGAACCAGTGCTGCAGGCAATTGAGAGCTGGGATGGAGCTGAGTCGAAGGATATCCTTATAGATCCTTTGTGTGTTGCCCACGACAAGTTTGGAAGATGAAGATGGAAGACTTGGAACCACCAGAGAATTCTTGGAGAGGAAAATTTTCTGATGGACATAACTGTCACTCACGACTCACCAACCTCGGCATGCCCAACCGGTAGCGATAGCACATCTGTGTGATGATTTTTGCTCTCAATTGCTTGGACCACATGTGGTCCAAGGAATTGAGACCATCAACATCCATAAACCATGGCTTGGGATGTGCGCCAGGAGCTTGTCTCTACCTGCGAACCGATCCCCCGCGAGCGAGCGAGCGAGCTCGGCGAATCGCAGGTGGAGGGTCCCCCAGAGGAACTGCCGGGCGATGGCGAGGCGACGGGAGGTGAGAGAAAATGGGTTTCGAAGTGATTGGACGGGATTGGACCAGGGGGTAATGATTACTACACTGGACCCGGGTCGGGACCCTGAAAGACTGTTTTCCTCTACAAACCAATGGTTTTCAGGGTCCATGTTCGTTTTCCACGGGGTAGTCATGTGCCGATTCAGGAAGTGACATCCGTTGACCGAGTTTGATACGTTGAATCAACCCAGTAAAGGACTTCTGAACCTTGATCCCTATTCCTGGCCCTCCCAAGAGGAAGGACATGAGGGAACATTGCCCCTTAAACACGAGTTGTTTGTTAATTACTAAGTTACCAGAGGTGGTGCTTCTTCACTGACGTCCCATCTTCCAATCCTTCCACCGATTGGGTGGCCCAAACTCTGTCCAGGCACTGGCGAGGCCAGAGCCAGAGCGCGCACTGGTGATCCAACTGCCCGGTAGCAGCAACCACTTGCACGTGCCTGGTCAGCCATACGCCTGTTTTGGTCACGGTGGGAGAACAGGGAAGGGTACTGGGAAGAGGATGTCCTGGCAGCATGGGCTCTGGGAGGTTGATCATGGCTGTCATGTGAATGGCCCCCAACGTGTAGGCAGATCAGGAAGCTGCAGAAAACCTTCGTGACTCATGAGGGGTGAACTTCGCACCTGGCAATGGGAGAGATCGGCGTTACATGGGCGTCGAGGCAGTTTTGACCTGTTTTGACCGTTTTGACCCAACACATGGCAGTACACATGACAAGCATGGTTGAAATCAAGGAGTGAGGGGACCCATGTCCATCGAACCTGCAGGTCGTCTCAGTGAGGCTCACAGAGTGGGGCAATGATTTAGTTGGAGATTCTGATGCAGGATTCCAGGTTTGTCTAGGCCAAGTTGGAAGATCCGGGTCACGCGGAAATGGACGTGGCCGGGTCGCACCATGGCTCTCTGTTGAAGCAATGAGGCCTTCGCCGGTCGCCACCGGAGATGAGATTACATATCAATTAATAATAAGAGGCAGTCCGTTTCTGGCGCCAGGGGGTTCCCCTAATTAGTCCAGTTGTTGTGGTCTTTTCCCGGTACCTGGGGGCGACGCCCCCAATGACCAATCGACCACTTATTTTTTCAGGCTGAAACCACCCACCAGCTATAGACCATGACGATCATAAATACATTGGTTTTAAATGGTGTCAATACTTTAAGACATTGCAAACCATTGACTTTGCCGGCTTTCTTCCATCAGTAGCCGGGCCTCAGCTGTTGACTGCACAAACGGTGGAAAACGGCGAAGAAAACATCCGGATTGAACATCGTTGAACTATTCAACCATCCATGGAAGCTGGACTACTATGACCTATAATTGGATCCCCTTTCACCACCCCAATGTCGGCTGGATGGTTTGGGGCCTCAGGAGAGCTATCCAACCGGCGCCATGCTGGGCGGCGAGCTCAGTGGAACGACAACGTCGACCTCCCCGCCGAGGGGTTGGAACAAGGGTAAGTGCATGATGAACTGCGGGTCTTAAAGGGTGGTAATAGATGGATAGATCAGCATAGATAGATCAGTATGTATATATATCTAATATTATATAGTATAAATCTATATAAATATACACAATTATACACATACCAACATCAGCATGCTGGTTTCTATGCTTGCCTCATGGTTCCCAGAGTGTGTGTACCGGTTACCCACAATGACAGAAGTTGAGCCGGTTACCACTTGCACCATCACATGAGCAACTGCCTTGTGCAGGAAACATGTGATTGTTTCAAGGATGAACACTGATGATTTGTGTCAATAGGGATGAGGTCCCAGTATAGTTGCTATACAGGTACATGCCATATACTTTTGGCTCAAGTGCCCAACCAGGTAAAAAAGGAGCTTTAGCGCGCGAGCTTCATGTTGAATTAAGGGCTAGAACGGGGCCAGGGCACACCTTTCCATCCGTTCGCAGGTTATCAGCCGTATCCAGACTCCTTTGAGCTGGGTACGAGCTGCGGCCTTACACAACACCATCTAAACGCACACGCATCGGATAGATCAGTTACCCTCAGTCACTGAAGATGGACCAATCCGACGCCAGCACTGCATCTTTTGGAGCAGCTGCTGCGGCCGCAGATCGGATGAGTGCATCCCACAACTCTAGTCCAGGTACGGTTGAAGCGGAGACTCTGACAGTAGTGAGAGAAGTTGCGACAGGTAGAGCGCGAAGTCGTTCCCCGTCAGCGCACTCGACACCACCGGGGGGGACACCGAGATCAGGCCGTAGCCCTAGGGAGACAAGGAGGAGGACTGACACCGGAGCTGTGAGAGTGTTAGCATTGGAGGATGGGTCAGCTGTACCAGTGCCGTCGGACAGCGAAGCTGGAGATGGAGCAAGGGCAAGCACTGACAACCTACAACTAGCACGGGCCGATGGAGACCTGAATGCGAAGTGTGCGCAACTACTTGCCGAAGTGCATATGTTGAACCACCAAAACGCATGGATGGTCGAATGTGAGCAGAGACAGAACCAGATTATACAACACGAGACCGAAGTCCACGAAGTAGTGATGGCACACCTCGAAGAATGTTATGTCGAAGGATATGGAAATCAACGAAGAATCACCCAACTTACAGAATCCAGAGACTGTTTGCTCTCAGCAGCACACGATTTGCAATACCGGATTGACACTGATCGTGTGGCAATGCGGGATCGTCTCACCCAGTTAGGGGAGTACGCTGATCGCAACAGCGCAGAGATGGTTAGTCAAGTTGTGAACATCGGCACGGAAGAGATCCAGGCTATATCGGCGGAAAGAGATCGAGCCGTAACCGAGGTCATGACTACAATCGCAGATGCTGAGAACGTCAAGGATCTGTGTAGACAGGAGGTAGTTGGACTACAAAGGCAGAGTGCCAGGAACAAACACGAATATGCTGAGGAGATGAAGATGAGGGAAGCAATGTATGCAAGCAAGATCAAATGGTTATCAGAAGAGAATGAGGAGCTCAACAACCGATCTAATAATCAGGACAATTTCATCATGACTATCAGGGAGCAATTGAAGAGGGCGAACGAGGAGTTGACGCAGGCGAGGATTCAAGGATCCGATCGACCGTCTCAACCATCCAACGCCGAACGCAAGAAAGCCGAAGTCAAGGTGAACGTGTTGGAAGAAGACATTCTACGTAAAGAGAGGATGCTGAAACGTCTTCAGGAAGAACTGATCGAATCAAGCGCAAGTGAAGCACAATTGAAGGTCGCACTGACGTTGAAACCACCAGACATGGGATCAGAACCCAATGTGGAGAATGAGATGATGACCAAGCTTAGAGCGGAACTCGGACGTACCGAGAAGTCATTAAGGTCCGAGGAGAAAGAGGCAATGGAGTACTACGAAGGTATGATGCAGAACCAACAGGACATGATGGAATTCGAAGCGCATGCAGCACGGCTCAGAGATGAGAGGAATAAGTACCGGAGGAGGTACGAAGAGGAGCGCTTGAATGCAGAGAATGCAGCCGCAACCGAACATGGTGCCGCCTCATCCTCTAGCTCGGGTGGCTCCAAGATATCTCGGAAGGAACACGAGAAGATCAACATCCCTGCATGGCCCAAGATACACGACTTGGAGGTTTGGAAATCCCAGGTTGTAGCGGCAGTCGTGACGGCATCGGGCGACGAAAGACAGGAAGACTGGATCCAGTGGCTCTCGGATGCCTTCAGATCACCATATGACCCATTTCTGCTCGAGACATCAGGCGAAGCAAGATTCGCTAGCATAGACGCTAAGCTAGGTATCACCCTACATACGATCATCCACGCAGCAGGTGAGAGATCTCATGACGTACAACTGAAGGTGAGGCAGATGATGCAGAGACGTGCGAGAGGCACAACTCCTGGAATGGTCAAGGGACGAGAAATGTTAGCGTTGATCGTCGACAGCTTCCGGAGTGCCGACAACGTTGATGTGATGTATGCATCCAAGCACTTATTCGATCTAAAGTTCCCTGGGGATAATCAACTATCCAGATTCCTTGGACAGTGGGATGAGATCATATCAGGTATGGATGCGGATGACATGCTTCCTGACAAAGCACTCCGCAACCTGCTTTGGGATAAGATTAAGGATTCCAAAGTTATGGCGTTAGACTTGTCCGTGTACGACAACATGTTGGATAAGGACCCGGATAAGACCTACCAGAAGTTACGAGAGATCATGGCGAAGTGGATACGGAAATCAATCGAGACCACAAACAAGAAAGAAAGGGAAAAAGCTTTTGGGAACCTCGTGAAAGCCACACCAGCGGCGGAGAAGAAGGACCCTAAAGCGAAACCCAAGAATACCAAGGCCGATCCACCGAAACATGACGCCGCTCCAGTACTTCCTCAGGCTAATCCGAAGGACCACAACAAGAAGGACAAGAAGCAGGATCGTGGAAGATCAACCACGAAGAGCCCAAAGGGGGATCGTGGCAGGTCAGCGACTCCGGCAGATACGTCCAAGATAGGATGCGCCTTCCACTTCCATGGGAAAAACGGATGTTCTAGAGGAGACAAATGCAAGTTTAGTCACCAAGAGAAGCACAAAAGTTCTGCTAAGAAACCAGATAGCCTCAAGGGTGACAGATCAAAGAGTCCTGGTGGCAGGAGCAGTAGCCCTAAGTCAATGAAGGATCAAGTCTGTTGGAATTGGCAGAAAGGGTCGTGCAAGTTCGGGGACAAATGTCGACGTCAGCATCACGCTGCTCCGGCTACAAAACAAGAGGTTAAAGGCAAAGCCAAGCCCAAACCGGCTGCGCCTGCCTTCATGCTTTGCGGAGACATCGAGAGTGATGACGAGGACGTACAACCCGCACTTCCCAACGTACAACAAGGTGAGCTGGCGCTTCGCTTTAAAGTCAGATTCGATGACCGGGCGAATGTGACCACGTTTATCTGCGATCCTGGTAACGAGCTAAACACCCGTCCCCTCAGGAAGAAGAAGAGTGAGGTGCAGAAGGTGGATACCGAGCTCATTTCGTCGTTGAGAGCCCTCAGAGTGAGCAATATAGCTGCACGAGTAGCACATGCCAAAGGTAAGATGATGGAGCTATTTTCTGCTGAACACATTGCCAAGGCATGGATACAAATCACTCAAGATGAAGGAATCGAGGTGAACGTCGACCTGTCTGACTTCAACACCAGCGAGGTAGTAAGGAAGGAGTCTGTCAACTACACGATACCAGGAGACACGATGTTCATGGCTGTGGAGAGGTATGATGGACCACCGATACGCTTCATCATGGACACGGGATGTGGACACGACTTGATCTCAAGAGAGAAAGTCAATGCCATGGGCCTTACCACCAAGGAAGGACCCAAATCCGTGAGCTTCATGACAGCGAATGGTGTAACTAGTACATCAGAGATGGTGGACATCAATGTGGACGAACTACCCATGAGATCCGAGGCACACGTGTTGGAGAGCACACCATCAGTCTTCTCCATCGGGAAACGGTGCATGGAACAAGGGTACTCATTCATATGGCCGGCAAATCAATTGCCATACCTCATCGACCAGAACGCGAACAAGATTCCGCTATCGGTGCATGACAACATACCCTACATCAAGGTGAATGATGATGACGGGAGATGTCTACCAAGACCAGACGGCTTGGCTACGATACTTCATCGCATACTGTCAGGTGTGGGGCATGAAGACGAGGCCACAGCAGGTCAGGAGACACAACAAGAGGAACTTCCGCCCAAGAAATCACGGAGGCGGAGGAGAAAGAAGAAAGATAACCAGAGAGATCGGGGTGGTGAATCTGATATCAATCCAGCTGTTGCAGGCGTCGAAGGAGAACCAGAGGAACACGGTGATGACAGGTATTCTCCTGAAGAGGAATATGACGGGGAAGACCCGAGAATCGATCGTGATCACGATGGCCAACCTGAAGAAGCCGAAGACGACGAACATGGAGGTGATGCGGATTCTGAACGAGAGGAGAGTGACATTGGTGAAGATGAAGAGGGGCTATTGGAAGTCGATGTGGTTGACGGGGAAGCCAGACTATCAAAACCAGGAGTGCTGAAGAACGAGGCGAAATCCATATTGCACCTGATGACGCACCGATACAAGAACCCATACTGCAAGTCATGTGTGAGAGCAAAGATGAAGCACTACAAGACTAGCAAGGGAGCTTTCAAACGGAAATTGAAGGCATTCGGTGACCTTATCACTTTCGATCTCATGAACACTCAGAAGATGGCGAGAGATGGGATCATGCCGGATAAGGATGTATTGGTGATTCGAGATCGGTTCACTGGTGTGATATGGGGCTATCCATTGAAAGCAAGCAATAGTGACGAAGTGGTGCAGGCGATGAAGCACTATATCGGTAAGAGAAAGGTCGCCAACGCTTACTCGGATGACGCGCCACAATTTGAAGCAGCACTCAAGGAACTCCGGATTCCGCTAGACCAGTCGCTTCCGGGACATCCCCAGAACAATTCACTCGCCGAAAGAAACAATCAGTTCATGATGCTTACCACATCGACATGCCTACTAGAAGCCGGACTACCACCATGTTTTTGGCCATTTGCAGTGGAGTGCGTAAGCCATTTGTTGAACATCGAGAAGCTGAGCGATGGCAGCAGTGCATGGTTGAAGTTGCACAAGAGCGAATTCCCAGGCATGGTGATACCACTCGGGGCGAAGGTGTTCTTCAAACCTAGTGACGCGAGAGAAAGGGACCAGGATCACAAGTTCGACCCCAAGAGCATACCTGGCATCTTCGCAGGGTACGTCATGGGGACCGGGATGAACTGGTCGAGGAAATACAAAGTATGGGCTATAAGCGATTTCGCACAACAGAATCTAGGCTATGATGCCGAGAGACCGTTGAGGAAATTGATCACTCCTCATATCACAGAGAAGATCTTCCAAGACGATGGAATAGAATTCCCTTTGAAGAAAGAGTACGAGAGGTTGAACAGCACTCTCGAAGGAATGAAAGTCCTGAAGGAGAGAGCCGGTTCTCCAGATGCACCTACCAATCCCGAGTTACCCGATCCCGACGACAGCGACGATCAAGACGACGACGATGATGCGCCTGATCCACCAGACGGGGATCTGAAGTCAAAAGCTAGCGAAATTGACGCGATCGAGGATGAGAAAACGGAGGAGCTCGCAGAGAAAAAGAAAGAGGACTACTCCGGTCCCGATCACTACTCCGTCGGGGGGCCAGGTGACAACGTAATTTATTTGAACAACGACGGCGAGCACGTCAAGATCGCAAAGGACGGTCGTCTATATAGAGTGGGATCGGATGGAAGGCGACTCTTCCACAACTCACCAAGACCCAAGGACTACCTTACACCTGAAGAATGGCAGAAGCTATCGGTGAAAGATAGAGCTATAGCCAAGAAGGCCGGGAAGCATGTAGACAGGGTCGTGGATAGATTGTCGAAGAAAGCAAAAGGGCTTGGGAGCAGTACGGATAAGAAGGAGGACGAAGAGCCTGATGAACTCTTGAAGGACCTGGAAGACGTCAAGAAGGGTGATGAAGGAGGTAGTGAAAAGAAGTCCAAGAAGGACAAGAAGGATAAGAAAACCAAGAAGGACAAGAAGTCCAAGAAAGAAAAGAAGTCTAAGGACGAGGAAGAGAAGGGTGAAGGTGGACCAAGCTTGGCTATGCCTACTACCTTTATGGAGTGGGACACTGATGATGATGAGGACCCATGGTCACCTAAATCCTTTACATCCGAGTCCACGTGTGTCCCCAGTGATGAAGAATTCCTCACCGATTGGGACGAGAGTGCCATGTGGGAGGACAGCGATGACAATCTTGCTATGGCAGCTTGGAAGACGGAGAACGTCTACAATCCACTGAATGGTCAGATATGTTGTTGCATCACTGGCGATCTCATTGACAACGATGTAGTTGATGAACCATTTCCGACGATGCCATGCGTAGTGCGTGATACACAACATCGCCCAAAACTTATGGGCAATAGGCTGTTCAACGCTGTGGTATCCAGACCTGTGAGCCGTGCCGAGATCCTATCCAATAAGAAGGCAATGCAATCTATGTTGGATGAATGGGGCGGACTCTGGGATGAGGAAACATTCGACGGGTCGTGGCTGAGAGAATATGACGAGATAGTGGCAACCTCCAAGAAGAAAGGAGAAGAAGTTCACTTAGCAAGAGTACATGGAATATGTGTGGAAAAGAACTACCAACTGCCTGACGATGACCCGAAGAGGAAGTTCAAAGGGCGAGGGGTTCTACTCGGAGATCAGGTGAAGAACCAGAACTTCGAGGCAGCGTTGTTCCAAGATCTTGGAAACTCTCCAGCTACATTCGAAGCTGCTCGATGGGCCGATTTCTACGGTTGCCTGGAAGGTAATGATGTGCAGATGGCAGACGCCATTCGAGCATATATCCAAGCATTATTGGGCGGTGTACCGTGTTGGGCTGAACTCCCGTGGGAAGCATGGCCCAAGCACTTGCAAGAGGAGATCACCAGAAGGGGTCTCAAACGCCCTATGTGTCGTGTGAACAAAGCATTATACGGACATCCAGACTCTGGAACGATGTGGGAGCAACATTGCGACGAATCTGTGCGTGCATTGGAGTTCAAACCCGTCGGACCAGAATGGCCGTCGATGTATTACCACGAAAAACTAGACTTGCTGTTAGTGATATATGTGGACGACTTGAAGTTGGCAGGGCCCAAGGAGAACCTGAAGAAAGGTTGGGACCTACTCCGATCCAAGCTGCGCATTGAACCGGAAACCGAGGTCGGATTGTATTTAGGATGTGTTTTGTCGAAAGGCGAAGACAAATTGGCCGATGGTTCCAAAGTTACTACGATGACATATGATATGAGCGCTCTGCTCAAAATGAGCGTGGTCAAATACCTCGACATAGTAGGTAAGGACACAGTATTGAAGAAAGTTGCAACGCCGATGTTACCGGATGTCACAAAGGATCATCCATCGAGAGCACCATGCAGTACCCAAAAGGGACTTGCTGTCACATGCGCATGGTGTGGTACTTGCTTCTCGCCTGACCAGGCAGCTTCCAAGGCCGGGTCAACAGACGATGACGTCAAGTCTGATACGAAGGAGCAACCTCGTGGTACCCTAGCGCCTCATGCTGCTAGTCTCCTAATGAAACTGTTGTACGCTGCTAGAATAGCGCGTTTCGACCTGTTACGGGCCATCAATGTGCTGGCTCGCAATGTGACAAAATGGACAGTTGCCGATGATGCTAAATTGCACCACCTGATGTGTTACGTGCATCATTCAGCCGATCAGAAAATGGTAGGTTGGGTCGGTGATTCCAAAGCAGACCTGTCGTTAGCCCTATTCGCAGATGCGGACTACGCAGGTTGTGGTCAATCGTTGAAGTCGACTTCCGGTGCACACATGCATGTCCAAGGCAAGCGAACTCGTTTCCCGTTGGCAGGAGGTAGCAAACGTCAAGGGTGCGTTAGCCACTCCACCCCGGAGGCTGAGATTGTCGCGGCGGACTACGCATTGAGGGCACTTGGAATCCCAAGCATCAGTGCATGGGAGACTTTGATGAGGACGCCGCCACGGATAGTCTTTTATGACGATAATCAAGCGATGATTAATGTTATGCGGAGTGGGAGGAACCCCACGATGCGTCACATGGAGCGAACTCATGGTATTTCCATCACTTGGTTGTACGAGATGTTCAAGCGTGACTATCTGTTGCTCGTATATGAGGTTACTGCTCGTATGGCTGCCGATATCCATACTAAAGGGTTCGATGATGCCAACTCATGGAAACATGCGTGCATGTTGATCAATATATTGAGCGACGATGGTCTGCACAGCCAAGCATTGCTCGACTTGATGAAGCCAACTCATGATGGGTTGTCTTATGCCAAGCAGCTCCAGAAGGATCGTTACAGTAAGGTGCCCACATATCCTTACACCACCATTCCGGTTGTCCCGCCACACCGTATCAGCCGGGACTTTCAAGCAAAGAGGGACTGCAAGAGATCCCTGGGTGCGACCCCT
>CAXAMN010022530.1:0-23878 GCA_963970005.1 Durusdinium trenchii | reverse complement strand
TTACGAAAGCAAAGAGATTAGACAGAGGGGCAGCGAAGGCTTCACTGATGAGGAGAAGATCGCCGATGTAGGCCTGGTTGATCTGATCTGGAATGTCTATAAACGAGGAGCCATGGAGTGCTTGTTCAGTCACTCTCCTCCAGAGGAACGTGCGGACAAGGCGGTTGATTTGCTTGCTGGAGACAGCAAGCCTCGCCATCGGCCATTCTCTAGGCAGGTCGCTGTAGATCTGTATTGAGGGGAGCGGCACCTTTTGCCCGTGAGCTTCTCTGGTGGTTCCCGCTGCCTTTTGATAGTCGTACAAAATCTGCATGGCTCTCTGTTCGGATTCCAGCTGGAGATCAGTGGCGGCTGTGCCTCCGCGCTCTGCTTGCTCTTGATCACTGACAATATCAATTTCTGTCATGGCTTGTGGGCGCTCTTGCGCTGAGCCAGGGCAGTTAGGTGGCGTCTCTGGGTTTCTGCAAGCTGGGGTCTCCTGCCTTTGAGCGCTTCGACTGGCTAGATCATGTAGCGTGGCCGGCGGTTGCGCATGCTCTGGAACGCTGTCGAGCGGTTGCCTGGATGTTGAGGCAGGTGATTTGCGTGACTTCTTTGGTTGCGCTCGCCCAGTATGAGCCTTAGGCCCTGGTCTTCGCTTGATTGGGGACTCAGAGAAGTGCGACCCGGGGCTATCACTGGGATGGTTCACGTTCTGTGGGGGTATCGCACTCCTTGCATCATCGCCTGCCGCCCGCATGTCCTCTTGCGCGGGACGTGCAACAGGAGAAATAGGACGATTGCTAAGGCAATCACCCGCTTCTGTGGAAGAGCTGCTGGCACTATCATTATCTTCCATGTGGGCATCATCGTCCTCTGGTTGCTCTGTGCTCGGGATAGTGGGCGACTCAGATGGGGAGCTGTGGACCAGGACGACGTCTTGCGTGGCTTCCTCAGCCATTGCATCATCTGTCTCTGCAGGAGAGGATGGCATATGTCCTTCTTGAGCTTCATGTTCCTCGTTGTCTGGGTCGCGATCAGAGACAGAGAGGACATCAGGCGGCAGACTTTGCCGAGGCCAGTAGCAGCCATGCACTAAAAGGCCTGGTCGCGATGGCAGGATGAGATCAGAGCCTATGGCATCCAAGACCGGCTGCGCTCTCCATGCATCATAGAAGTACACACGGTGCAGAGCTTCGAAAGCATAATCCTGTGCACTACGCTGCTCGCGCATGCTCGGCGTCGGTTGATAGCGTAGGGAGCTTCCTACGCTGCATCGTCGCCCTGGGCCCGAGCTATTGTGGAGGAGTCGCCAATGTCCTGGCTGCTGCCCATCTGTTATGACCAGCCACTCTGGCTCCATCGAGGCATCTGCTGCATATCCATAGACGAGGTCATGCAAGACAGTGCCACCAGGCAGGTAGGGCCCTTCGACGAGGCTGTTAATTTCCGCTTTGGTTAGATGCGTAATTGTGGCTAAGACGAGGCGTAAGCGCCTAACCTTACCGTGATGGTGTTCTACGAGACAGACCGGCAGGGGGCCACACCACATAGGGTGAGGCAGGAGCGCCTGTTGGAAAAAGGTCGTGGCCTGCTCAACTTGTGTGACTGTAAGGTCCAGGGAGCCTACGATGTTGGGCTCTTTGTTACTGTCATAGGTATGTATCGTCTGGACACCATGCAGAAGGGCTGCTAGGACTTGCAGGGCCCCAGGCATCCCTTGCATATTTAATGGACATGCCAGGATGGTAAGGTCGGTGGCTCGGCTGTATGCTACATTCGCTCGTGTGAAGCACTCCTGGTCATAGTCTAGGTTGCGTCCTTCGCCACTGAGAAAGGTTGAATCCCCATGAATGACGATGCAATGCTTGGCCGTGGCGCCTGCTACCTTGACTGCAGTCTCTGCATTCGCCTTCTTACCGGCAATGGAGAAATAATTGCGTAGATTCGTGGCCCCTTCTCGGGTGGTTGTGAGGGCCAAGATGTCATCAGCTTCAGAGCCTGCTCTGGTAAGTTGGTCTTCGATATGCTGATACACCCGAACTGTGGGGTCATTTTTGGGATTTTGTTTTGCTTGCACATTGGGCGATGCATGGCACCAGTGGATGAATCGTAAGCCTGAGGCAATCTTGTGATCCTCTCGAATGGAGGTGGTACCTATTTGCCAGGTGTCTCCCATTCGGCTGCACAACATGGGATATTGAATACCTATCAACGGCTCATACACTTCCTGGGCAACCCTTGCACTCGTTGGCAACATTAAACTCCAGCAGTGTGGGTTTGCGACTCCCGATCTCTCAGCCGCAGTTTGCGCCTGGCGGAAGTCGAGTGGGCTGTCTGGGCTGGTGGCTGCATATCCTAGACCTACCAACAGTCCTTCCGGGAGGTCCAGGTCCACTCTGGAGAGATCTTTGTAGGTGGACTGTAGCTGACAGGCAAAAGGAGATGTGGCTTTGACCTTCTCCGGGCGAAACCAGCTGCTCCCCAGTGGCCTGTGACCCGCTACTTTAGCCGTTTCTTCTAAGTCGCCAAGGCCAAAGCCTCGACTGTGCCGGAGGAGCATGTGGCAGACCCCTGGTATTTCATGCGGCATGTACCAGGTAGTGGGGGCTCGTAGCCCAAGGGGTGCTTTGAGTAGGAGTGTGCGATGAGCTCTCTGTCCATCGGCCACTCCACCTGGGCTCTGCTTGGGGTCACCCAGCAGCAGACGAAAGAAGGGCTGTCGGGGGACTGTTGGCGCAAATGCAGATTTGAGGTCCATATCCTGCTGTGCCTCTTCACTGATAAGTAGGTCTACATTTTCCATATGGGTGTTGAGCGTTGAGTGAGTCTGCCCTTTCTGATCCCAGACGAGTCCAGTTGTGACAATTACTACATGGCAGCCAGGGATGTATGATGCCGCGTCGCTTGCCCTCAAGTCATAGTCAGTGCAGGCTATGTTGGTTTCTGCCTCTTCTCTGCTGACTGGCCGTACGAAGTATCTCTGGTGATCTGGTCCAAGGTCAAAGGCTGTGAGTAACTTGGTGATTGCCCGGCCTGCCGGATTCTCTTTGTGTACTACTGCGATCTTAAGGTGCGTGGTAAGAGCCAGCCAGGCGAGTAGAAAGGTCAGGGATCGGGTCTTGCCTGCACCAAAGACTCCCGCTACTGCAAGGGTAGATCTGCCAGATCGGAGAGCAAGCGCGAGGCTGGCAGCCATCGACACTATGTGCCCGTTGTCATGTCGGGCGGCGGTGCCTAGTGCCACAGCGAAGCTGGCAGCTTGGGGACAGTGTTGCATTGTGCTGCCAGAGGTCAGCAGCTGGAAGAGGGCATGCAGACTCTGCAGTAGGACTACTGTGCTCTCTAGCTGATACGGAATGGGCACTTGGCCGGGAATTCCCAGCACAGTGGGCTTATGCTCTGCCGCTAAGCTGGCCATTTGCAAGAGGTGATCTGCAGTGACGGTGTCACCTGCTTCCGCGATGGCCAAAACTCGGATCCGCGTTGCTCTAGATTCCAACACGCAGAGGCTGGGCGGGAAAGCCCATGGAGCAGAGCACGCCAGGCCAGTCTCAGCTGACGTGGGCAACGGCGCAAACTCTTCCTGGAACGGCACTAAGGCGACGTCCCTGTGCCTAGGGCTGCTCAAGCGGCGTAGCTTTTCACTGGGCGCCTCATCCCCTTTGCGTTTCCGAGAAGGAGTCGCAAAGGCAAGCAAGAGTGCTAAGACTGAATAGCACTTGCCGTGCTCCTCCAGAACTAGTCGATAAGCCTTCCCCGCCTGTGAACCCATATGAACTGTGCTTGAGGGGCTGCTAGCAAGTTGCTCATTACAGCTTTGGAAGTGTGCAGGGCAGAAGATGGCCGACTGTGACCACGCCGGAAAGGCTATACGATATTCACGCATACCTTGTAACCCCGTAGCTGTTGGAGTGACATCCACAACTAAGCCAAACTTGCGGACAGTGGGACTGCTCCACAGCTCTTTCTTTGTAGCAGCCTCATCAACAAATGTGAGTTGCGGGAGGAACAGGGCTAGGATGACAAACACCTCTCGGAATGGGATTGGTGCTAAAAGGTCTCGGGCCATTTCTGTCAGCCATTGAGCACACGCACTTTGATTACCTCTGCCAACCCGAAAGTTTTTCAGCAGTAGCGCATGTGCTTCTTCCATGGAGTCAATTTGCTGCCCCGCGACACAACTCTGTAGCAGCACTAGCAATTCTTGGTCAGATCGGTGGAGGTTGGACACCAACAAGCTAATGGCACCTTCCCAATCATCGCTGGTCATTACTGTTTCAAAGCGAATCCAGGAGGCCAAGCGCATGGGGGCAGCGATTCGGTCCCGGCGAGGAACCACCTCTGGGTGTGTGAGTTTTAGCGTTGTAAGACTGACCTGGCCTGCAGGGAGCTGGCACTGAAGCCAGTGCCAGTAACTATGTTTATGCTTGCCCATCCACCTTGCAGATTCTGTTACATACGTGATGTGCAGGGATCGTTGCAACATACCAAGCTCCTCCTCTGTCGGCTTCCAGTCGCACAGACAATCTTCAGCAGCATGGACAAGATAGTAGTTGCGTTTGTCAGGTTCTGCAGTGGCAACCAAGGCTGCGAATACACTCTTAGGCATTGCAATGGCACCTAGGCGCGCTGTGGTCTGACTGGCTGGCCAGAGGCAACGAATTGCTAAGGCAATCACTGCTCCAGTGTAGCTTCCTGCACTGAAACCATTCACTGTGAAGTGAATGGGGTCTTCTTGTACATCCGGTCGCAGACACCCCAGCCCTGGCAAGTAGGCAAGGAGTCGTAGTGGCTGCAGCGAGAGCAGTTTCCACCAAAGGCCACTGAGGAAGGCTTGGTGCGGCAACCTTCGGTGAGCAGGGAGAAGCCTCGCTGCTTTCAGCACCAGTTGCGTGCGTTGATAAATTACGGCTGCCTTGCCATACCCAAGGTCTTCCCATTTCTGGCACGGGTTCTGTATGAGCGCAAAGAGGGTGGCAACTTCATGCACTCCGGTCGACCAGCCATAGGCAACCCCCCACTCCTGATCGTTGAGGACATCTGCCGGGGAGAGTGACGGCCCATAGACTTGACTTTCTCCCACGGGAGGGCACATGCAATGGAAGTGCGGGGGGACTTCCCCTTCAAGGGCACCTCCCCCCAGCCCTCCGCAGTTGATTTGCAATACTGACGGCAGTGGCGGGAAGTTGCGTCCCATCCAATATTCGTTGAGTTGGGCGACCATCCATAGGACTGTGACCCAGACGAATTCATCCTGCTGGTGGTGAGAGATGGCTTCGAAAACTTGCGGTGCGATACCTTCCAAGGGCATGAATGAGCCTCGAAGGTGACACAACAAATCGTGATTGGCTTGAAGAAATTGCTCTTTTTCTCCAGGGACAAGACACTTGGGCTGTGCCAGCGCAGCTCGCAATTGCTCATACGGACTTGCTTCTATGTCCTTGTGGACTGCAACTACCCCTCTTAGCTTAGCGACTTGACTCCAAGGAACAAAGAGGGAAGGAGATAGCTGTTGCGGACAGGGAGTGCATGATCTAGAGTCAGGTGCCTGACTACCCTGCTTCGAGTCACCTTCAATTGCCTTAGTGAGTCGGTGTGCTCTTTTGGCAGAATTGTCGGACGAGGGTGTGGAGACTGACTCCACCTCTGCATCTCCGTCCTCTGCAGGAAGACAGCTAAGGCTGTCCTCCTGCCTTTGTTCCGGAAAAAGCTCTGTCGCTTGTTTACGAATTGCTCGCCACTTTACTAACAGGCAGAAGCGCAATGCGCTGTTTCCAGTTACCCCAGAGGAGTAGCCTGTAAACTTGCAACCACCGACAGGTTTCCAAGTTTCAACGGTCCATGCAGGGGGTAGATTGGGCATACCGAGTATAGCCATCGGCAGCGTTTCCCAACCCTGCTGCTCCAGTTCGCGTAGAGCTGTCTGTGCTCCAATTTTGGCCTTGCCAAAGGCATGAAATATGGCAGGTCGCATTCGGTTGCGCGGCAATGCACTGGCCTGGAAAAGGTGTTCTCCTGGCAGCGACGCAACTGTGCATGGCCCTGTTAGCATCGGGAGCACTGATAGCATGCCCTGTTCGAAAGTGGCTCGTGCCCAGCTGGTAACCCAGGGGGTTCGCTCTCTTCCTTCTGGGGTGAGCGCCCTGGGATGGGATTGTCGTGGCCACTTGATTGGACTTCCAGGACTAGACTCCTCCGGGCTAGGGATAGGCATGGGCCAAAAGTGCTTACACATGTAAAGGCCGTATAAGGACCAAACCATACAGAGGTCAAGGGCGGACTGCATCGCTATCCCAACAAAGGGGGTAAACAAGGCGCCGCTCATGGAGCGCAAGTCGACCCCCCTGGAGGCTCTTTGCCAGGGTCCGGGCAGACGTGTCATGTTCCAGCGGACTGTGCTTGTTGCGATTGCCGATCGATATGACCAAACCTGCATTATACTCTAAGTGCGCTTCTGTAAAAAGCAGCATGCCTATCCCAGCACTAGGGCTAGACTCGGAGCGTGCATACCCTATGAGATCAGCCCATCGGTGCTGCTGATGTGCCAGCTGCAGTAGGTCTTGCACCTCAAATAGCGTAATGGGCACACAGTCGTTGTCAATGAGTGCAAAATGCTGTGCAGGATACAGGAAACGCGCTGCCTCTAGGACAAAGACCCCTGCCCAATAGTATGGAACTTTATGAAGGCCAGTAGTAGCATCAGCACAGATCCACAGTATGTCAGTCCTCTCGTCTTGGGGACCCACCAGGCATCTGCGTGAGGCCCACCAGGCAGCGAAAGCCGGCCAATATGGGACAGCAGCAGGTGTTCGATTGTCCACAATTAGGTAAATCATGTGATTGTTCATGATCAGGTCTCGGTGTGAGATGAGTGTCTGAATAATGGCAGTAGTATCAGGCAGCTCTCCCTCTGTTTCGAGAGCAGCATACCCCTCGTCCTTTTTGGATGGCTGCGCACGAACGTCAGTCAGGCCAAGTGTAGGCCGAGCAGAGTCAAGACCGAAAGGACTGCTAAGAGTGTCTTTCATAGTCAGTGCTGCATAAGCTTCATTCTGGGACTGCACCACACTATCCCCCGTGCCCCTGGCAAAGCAGGCTTGGCCATCCGTGGTCAACCAGTCTGCATGGTCACGTGTGAAGACAAAGGGAGCGTGGACTCTATTCTCTGTGGTATCCGTTAGGTCCAGTGAATTGCTGTCTTCCATCCACGGGTCATGTGACATCCGAGTTTCTCTGTTTGACAATGCAGGTATATAGCCCCCGCCAACTAAGGTTGGCAGGTGCCCTGGCGGCGAAAGCACACGAAAGGCAACACGAATGATGTCAGCTAAGGCTGACCTCACTCCTGCATGCAGGGCACTACGACCTGCTGTGAGCCAAACGTTGCAGCAAAGTGCTTTCGTGAAGGATCAACTGTATTTAGCATAGTGCCGGGGACACCTGTTCAACCTATACTGCAAAGGAAAGAGACTCACGATTGTTTCAGGGGCATATCAGGGGCCCTGTCACTACTGATCGTGGTCATCCGCATGTGGGTGTAATAGAGAAAATAACCATGCTACGTAAACCAGGCCACACAGCTGGGTATGTAGGTCAGTCAGGGGAGTGAGTAGCGCACCCTGCACATCATGAGGCAAAGAGTCCACTGTTTGTTCAATTTCCTGTACCAATGCATGCAGACTTTGCACTCTTGCATGCAGGGCTGATTCGATCTGGTGGTGCGTACGGTCTGTGTGACGCTGTGGGGGCGGTTGCGCAGTTAGTTGCGTGTCTACTCGAAGGACATGCTGTTGTTGTCTGTCGGTAGTGGACCAAAAGCCTACTCGCCGAGGAAGGGAAGCTGAAAAGGGGCGTGTCTGCAGGAAGATGTCAAAGGGGTCTACGTTCTCTGCAATGGGCCTAGCGCTCACCGCTTCTGCCAGCACAGTGAGGAGGTGGCTTTCGTGATGCTGTATGTGCAAAATCATCCTGCGAAGCCTAGTTCGCTTTGTTCCATAGATTGTGGCCCCCCTGGTGTTGATTGCAATACAGCCCTGATGATAGAGCGGGATAATAGCATCATCAATGACTGCCCGAAGTTTGAGCAGTGCTGGCGGAAATTCAAACCCCTCCGTCCATTCGGGGAAAGGAGTGTGTACGTTTTCTTTGACTGCATCAACCGGGAAGAAATGAAGTAAGTAGCACCGCTCTCTCCTCCCCCGATAGACGAAGGTTACAATGAGGTCTAAGACCCCATATCGAATGTCCTGATGGTCGAGTTCAAAACGAACAAAATCAGTGACATCAACATATGTACCATCATCTGCCAGGAACAACGGTTCTGGATGCGCCTGCATGGCTAGTTCGACTTGCAGTTTGTCTTTACACCAATGTGTGCAGGCTAGTTCAAGAGTCGAGTCGGCTGGTGTGATACAAGAGAAGAGCTATCAAGCTATTCTGTCAAGCTATTTCTCTCACTCTGAGCCAAAAGTCTGCAGGGACAAATGGAGACAATTATGGGGGCCCATGGAAGAGTGGGGAAGGGGAGCAATCAGTCTCGTCTCAGGTTCACTGGACAGGGCACTTCTTTGGGTGCGCAAATGCACGCGGCGGTGGTAGATGCTCTTGCGTGCCGTCTTCCGCAACACGGTAATGAACATTTCCTTGTGTAATGCACTGCTGTGCCGGGAGCCTACTGCTTGTGGCCTGTCGGGGAGGCCAATCATTGGCCGGCGCCAGGGTTGGCGGCCTCGCCGTCCCCCCAGGGTGAGTAGGTGGGGGATCTGCAGAAGCAGTAACGCCCCCTCGCTCCTCTGTGTCAGGGAGTTGCGCGGCTTGCGAGAGTACCGCAAGCAGCTTTTCGTGGGTGGGATCAGCAGGTGTAACCTGCGTGGGAGGATGAGCAGGCTTCTTGGGTTGTATGCGACCAGCTGTTTTCCGCTTGGGCGAAGCCTCCTCCTTTACAGGGGGGCTACTGCGCTCCTTTGCCTGCAGACCTGCTTTGACTGGGGCTATAGTAGCCGGATCAAGCTCGTGCCCTCCCTGTGGAAATAGGGGGTGCTGTTCTGCAAGTGTAAGGAGGAGAGCATCGAAAAACTCCGCCAGTGGTAGCCTTATGCGCAAGACAACCTCAACTTGAGGGCGCCCATCTGGGCCCTGAGTGAGGGAGCACTGATGAGGGCCAACAATGAAAGGGAGGGCCATGGGCAACAACAGCTACTGTTTGTTTTGACCAGGCTGGGCAGAGGCGCGCGGTCACTGCTCTACTTCGAGCCTGAACAGCAGCAGGCTCTCTTAGTCTCATGCGATGAGCTTGAGAAACACAACTACCGGAGAAAGAACTTTGGTCCGTAGCTTGCTACGTAGGTAAAGGGGCCCGTGATGCGAGTTAGTATGCTCGCTAATTGGTCAGCCACAACTTAGTTGCCTAGGTTGGTCTGGTTAACTCTGGAAGCCCTTCATGTGGTAGCGCTCTGCGTCTCTCTCAGGGCGGTAAGTATCATGTCCATTTCGCTAGCTAGTGCCCAGCACGCATTGGCCCCTGGCTGTACATTGCAACGCTGTCGATGCGCATGTATGTTTTGAAGGGTGCGTTGGATGTCGCACGCTAGTACTCGCACTGTACTGGCACGAGTACTGAGTTCTCTACTAAGTCGTGCGTATGGCACATCTTGACCAGCAATCACATCCTGTTCCGTAAGAGCCTGCAATGCATAAACACCTAGCTGGGCAGGGGGGGCGCACTGTGTCGGCTTGTGGCAAATTTGCACCTCCATATGTTCGAGTTGTCTGCTCTTGGACGGGGGTGGGGCGACTTTGCGGCAACAGCCAGGGCGGGATTGGTGGTGTCGGACGAGGTGGGGCGTCCGGTACAGCTGGCAAGGCATAGAGCTGTGAGAAAGGGAAAGAGGCTACAACCTCCCCCGGTTCTGGAGGTCTGGCCTGTCCTCGCACTACCACCCATCCATTGGGAGATATACATTCTGATTGTTGAAGAATGCGATAAACAATTGCCCTTTGTAGGGCACTCCTACCATGCAGGAGAACACCATCATTTGTGATGTGTGGTGAATCTTCAAAGGGAAAAAGGACCTGCCCACTAGGAAGTACAAGGGTGGATCTGCGCATTTCAGGTGGAACAGCAACTAATTGCATTTCCAATATTCGAGGGCATGTACCATCCTCGATTGGAGTCCTTGGGAAACCAGCAGCAGCCAGTCGTAGCGGGAGCTGCCTTTGGGCTAGCTTGATGTTGATCTGGACAAAGTGTACCTCCACGTCAGGGTGTTTATAGATCTGGCGAGCAAAGGGAGTGAGGTCCAATCCCCCCGGCCCAACGTCCATTCGGAAGACACGTCCTACAGACTATGTGCTCCTTTCCTTGAGGATCAGGACTAAGGTCCTAACCCTCTCACTCGGGCTGAAGTGTTCTGCTGTGTAGGACAGGGATTGTAGGAGCAATCCCCCCACCATTCGTTGGTGAAAGCTGTCTGATATATCGCAGCGGTTTGAGCCCAGATAGCGGAATCAGAGCAGAAATTTTGTACCAGTCACAGCACAATGGACAAGCACATAACAAAATAAAAGACAATGAGCAATACAAACCGCCAGTAGGAAGGAGATCTAGTGGCTGCTTTTACCCCCACGTCAATCTTAACTAAGGAAGAAACACGCGCTGTCAAAGATAGCGACGAGAAATTATTCAAACAGGGGGCTGCTTGCTTTGTTGGCTCACAGCACGAATTATCATGTGCGTCGCCGCTTAGCATGTTGCGCTTTAATTCTTTTTGCGAGTCGCTGTTCGAGTGCTTCTTGTTGGGTTGGGTGCGCGCCAGTAAAGGTGCGTTTCCTGTGTATGCGCACGGCCTCAGGGAGAGGTCCTTGCGAGGAGGCATGGGAGCGCGAACCGATGACAGGGGCCGCAGAAGCACATTCAGACAGCAACTGAGCAAACTTGGGTTGCAGAGAGTCACACCGCATCAGTGGCGGCTCGGTAGGGTCAAAGCCAAAGGTCTGGCAGAGATGGGTATTGAGGGCCTCGAGCATGTCATTCTCCGGTCGAGGGGCAACCCAAAAGCCATCATGCAACCAGATGGCCGAGACGAAACCTACCCGTGGCTGCAAGAAGGAGTAAGCAGCCCATGTAACCTGCTGCTCCAGGACCTCGAAATAGTGAAAGGGTGCACCTCGACCTGTTCTTTCTGGCCCAGAAGGGCACCATGAGGGAGGATGATGCATGGCATAACGGCTAGCAGCGAACACTTCCCGTGCAAAGCTCACCAGGTGATGTGACGGTTCCATTTGGATGCGTTTGTTAAGGTATTCTATAGCTTCCTGTGGAGTGGCGCTGTTAATGATGACAAGTGGCCATGTCTTGACCAGGAGGCTAATGTCAGTTTCGGCAATCTGTGCCCTAAGAGCTCTTGTGAGGTAGCTTCTCATTTGCGTAATTGGCAGTAGTGATAAATGAACCTCAGCTGCCCTGCATTGCCGCCTCATGAGCTCATAGTGTGCTCCACTAATGTCTATCTCCCAATGTGAGTTGCCAAAGAGAAGCAGCCGAACCTGACGCGGCAGGCGCTGCGCGGCATTGCCAACTGAACAAAATCGACCGCCCATGGAGTTGACCGTGGGCTTGTACCCTACGTTGAGGCGATGAGAGGACGATACTGCCAAGGCAATGTAGTCCATTGCAACCCATTTGTAGTGTGGGTGCCTTCGGAGTAGTGTATGCATTTCCTGGGGAGTGAGAGAAGGGCACTCTGTGAGAACGAAGGCAGGGGCTTGCATTGCATCTCCCTGTTGAATAATGAAGCCCAGGGCTTGCACCAAGTGAAACGGCGGGAGCGCTACATGATGCAAGGGAACAAGTGGGTTGTTATCCGCCTTCCTAGCTGCAGCACTAGCCTGACCTGCAAAGTAGTCTGCTAGCCGGTTGCACTCCCTTGGCAGATAGACCAAGCGAAACAGACAAGGCGCTCGGGCAAGCAAGTGTTGGCATTGTTCTAAAATGGCGACAACCGCAGGTTTTTTAATTCTACCTTTGTATTGCAGGTAGTTGATTACTGGCAAGATGTCACCTTGCACTACAACACTGTCAATGGGGATGCCTTTGGACATACAGGAGACATAATACTCAAATGCAAGGTTTATGGCAGCCCTACAGGCATGTGCTTCTGCTACTACATTATCAGATCAAGAAAGTAAGGGGATGGAAAGCCACTGGACAAGGGAGGTGGAAGACGGCGTTACATGCAGTAAGCTGACTCCTGCTCCTCCAGTTTGCGTGTGTTTGTGCGCAGAGCCGTCAAATTGTACCAAGCAACCTTGCCATTCTTGAGGTTCACCTAGCAGGAGGATAGTATTTGCAGACAAATCGTCCATGGCTTGCAAACGCAAGTGTGTGGCCCCGCAGTGGCATGAAAAGGGGACGAGGCATGCGGTTGCTGTGGGAAAGGGAAGCTTTCGGTGTTGTGAAAGGAGCAAACGGAGGCGGTGATCCTGCTTAGCAAAAGTAGCAATCGTATCTCCTTTAGCAAAGGGCTGAGTCGTTGCAAGTCCCTTAGGCGGGAGCAAGGCCGCTTCAAGTACAACCGCAGGGAAGCGCTGCGTTCGAATCTTAGTGGAGTCAGTACACGCAGTACTGCTCGGTTGCGGTGGAGCACGGAAGTGGTTAAGCAGCGTGCTAGGTAGCGAAGAATAGATACGCTGCCAGAGGTCAAGCACGTGATGTGAAATACTGCAGTGACGCACACACGCAATGTTCGGTCGGAGTCCGCCATACTCGGTAACCAGCCGCCTCAGGTGGAAAAGCGTGTAGCAAAGTGCTACTCCTATGCTGCGGGACGGCACTTTCCGCCAATTGATCTCTGGTGCAGGAGCAACCCACAGAGCAAGCCAGGTGAGGTGTACAACCGGACAGAAGGATAACCAATGATCGACAGAGTTGAAACCACCCTGACAAAGCACACAAGGAACATAGGAGTTATTCGCGCGACAGCCTACTGAGGATAGTAGTCGAGAAAATGCTGGGGGCAGTTGCTTGGGCTCAGGCACGAGAATTTGATGAAAATGGAGAAAGCTCTTGCTTTCTTCAGGGAGGGTGGTCAAGGTAATATCCATTGGAGTAGCAGGCAGAAGGCAGGTCGGACAGAGTGCTCCATACCCTGGTCCGCATGGAAAGCATCGTGTATGGTTGTTACACCAAACGCAAAGTTGACTGCGACTGAGCTTGCCCCTGAGGGGCAGCCAAAAGTCAGCATCTTCTCCTAGAGCCCATCGTAAAACAGCATAGCGCGGCACTGCCCCTACCTGAGTGGTAGGTAGATCCGCTAGCCAGTCCAAAAACAGGATGGAGGGCCCCATGGCCCAACCATTCTTGCATATTCGTGCAGCCAGGTGCCTATGTGAGGCTGCAAGCAATCTGCCAATGGCGAGTTGTTTGAAGAGCTGCTTAAATCCACTCGCCCTCTGCGCCGGGGTATTGTTTTGTTTTAAGAGAGCTAAGAGGCGCTGTATGTCTTCAGCAGGAAGCTGCTGCTGCCAATACTTCCAACATTGTTGGATTTGTATAGCGTACGAGCCTTCTTGATCTTCTGCAAGGGACCTATGTCCTTGCCGTAAGTAGCATCCAAAGAGGGAGACTGCCTGCGTGATGGTTGGGTCAAGCAGTGGGCCTATGCGTAACCACCTGCAGAGCCCAACCAATAGGTGTTGCGGGAACCAATGTCGCTGTAGCAAAAATTCTGCCATTGCGTGGTACAGCGGCTTGAGAAGCTTGGGTGAAAAGAAACGCTGTGTTTGCGAGTAGTAAAAGAGGCTCAGCGAGAAGGTGTTAAAGTAAATAATCTTCATATGGATGCTAAGGTTGGCCCGATTAGCAGCAGCAAGCCTCGTCCGGAATTTCACCAGCTGCTTTGACAGCAGAGTGGTGAGAGATAATTGCAACGGTATTTTGACCATGGTCTCATTGGTGAGTTGACATGTCCACCCTGTATGGATTGTTAGGCCAAGGTTGACTGTTGACGGCACTATGCACTGACCGCCTAGGCCTGCTTGGTCCAGACAAAACAGTTGCTCAGCAGCGTAACTGACATTTGTGAGCAGTTGTGTTTTGGATCGGCGCTGGCATGGACTAGCAGCCAATTGGCAAAGCATGGGGTGCCCTTCAGTTACCAGTCTGGGTATGGCCTCTGAGGCCATATGTATGCAGTGGTCACCGTGTCTAAGGTCAAAGCGACGTGCATATCCAGGGACACGTTGCAGCGCAGCACTGCAAGTGGCTTGTCCTGATTCATGAATAGGAGTTACATGACCCCAGACATCTTCAACTCTGCGCAGCATGTTTTCATCAAGAGCTCTGCTGGAAAATCCGACTTGCCAACAGTGATGTGTGTCCATGACAATACCAGCAGACTTCCATTTTCTTATGTTCTGAAAAACCTCTCGGACCCAGTTCGGGTCTGTTTGCCGACCAACTATCGTAGTGTCATCAAAATATCCTGCAACAACTAAAACTTGCGGAATTTGATTGAGAACGACAAAAATAGGATCCATGGCAAGGCAGAAGAAATATACTGATGTGGATCGCCCCATATCAACTCCAGAATGCACATTTCTTGCAGGTAAAAGCCGCCCTTGTACTTTGTGTCTGATTCTTCTACCAAACAAGAGATAACGCGCAAATTGGAGGACCCAAGGGGAGCACTGTCGAATGCGTAATATGTGAAGGATCCAATGTGCATTAATGCGCTCAAATGCTTTGGATAGATCAGCAAAGAGGGCAGAAGCCGGGGACGAGCCCTCCAGAGCTCCTTGCACTTCTAGCACTGCTCTTTGCGGTTCTCGAAAGGAGTTGAGCAAAGTTTGGGCAGGGTGGAAACTATGCCTGGTGACTCGAAACAGAATAGCAGCAGCTGTGCCATCTTGCAGTCTGTCAAGCGTGTCAGGCATGCCTAAAGGCCGAAAAAAATCAGCCGTGGGCCCCTGTTTGGCTTTTGGGATCCATACTCCTACCTGGGTGGGTGGTGCTAGCGCACCAGCTAAAATGTGATGAAAGTCATCCTGAAGGATCGCAGCAGTTTGCTGCGGGAACATCCGCCAAAGAGCATAAGGTAGCCCATCAGGGCCCGGAGCAGAATCCTTAGTAAGGAGGAGATGTTCGACATAGTCTTGCTCCGTGGGCTCCGGAATGACAGGCCACGGCACGACACACCGTCGGTAAGCCGAAAGCGTGTCTTGCCAATCTCGATCATACTGAACAGGGTGCGTGAACCAAAAGTCTCGAGTAGCAAGCATGGCTTCATCATACTCAAGGGCAGTACGACATTCTTGGCCATTATGTTGCAACAATGGACCATGATAGAAGGTGCCCTTGGGGCACACAGTTTTGAGTCTATCCCAAAAGATTTTTTGCCTTCGAATTCGCTGAACTGGGTCTGTATTGTCAGTGCCAAAGGGCATCTGTGTGTTTGTCGCAGTTGCGACTTCAGCTGCTTGTAAAGCGGAAGCTATGACAGTAGCTGGAATCAGAAGGCATCCCTGCTGAGTTTGCCAGGACTGTAGCAGGTCAGTATCCGCACTCTGCTCATACAATAGGCGTAGTTCTTCCTGTCGTATATGCAGGTGCGTTTGTTCTTTGCCAAGAAGTTTGTATAGTCGCTTTAACGGAGCCAATTTTTTGAAGTGACAAGAGTGAGTCCTCCACCAACTCCAAACTATGGCACGACTGTGGTGCGATAACACGACACTAGCAGGCTTAGTCTCCTGCGCTAGCGAGATTTTTCGTTTGAGAGCAAGTAGGGAAGCTTGTCTTGCAACTGCCTGTAGACTTTCCGATGCAATCGTTGGATCAAGAAAAACTTGAGTCGGTATGGTGTGATGCTTTTCAGACTGTGGATGTGGTCGAAGTCGTGGTTTCATCTTTAGCCTGAGCATCAGAGCTTTGTGATGGCAAGTATCGATCCGGTACCTGCCATAAATGCAAGCAAAGAGTTGCGTTGCGTCAAGGAAGAGACTAGGTACCAAAAATCTATCAAGCGAGGATTCCTGGTCTTGGTACTTGTAAGTGGGAAGTGCAGGGTCAACATCAGTGAGTCCAGCCTGCACTAGGAAGTCATCCCACGTGTGAAAATGATTTTGATCACACCGATTAAAGTCTCCTCCTACAAAGACTGGATAATCAGTCAGTGCGATAATGGTTTGTAGAGTGTTGGATACGAAAGCCTTAGGGCTGCTCGGAGGTATATAGATCGAGACAAGCCATATAGTGCAAGCTTGGTATTCAACGCGGGCAGCAACTGCGTAATGTTGAACCAAAATACGTTCTTCTAGGACCTTCCAGCCTGGAGGAAACAGGATCGCAACTCCAGCTTGCTCACCCGGATTGTGTTTGGCTAAAGTAGCAACTACTTTGATGTCAGGCCACGTGTGGGATAAGTATTGGAGATTGGCTTGATCCCATTTTGTTTCCTGTAGTAATACAGGGGCCTGTTTCAACATAGCTTTGACTATCCAAGTCTTGTGCACATTGGTGGGAAGTCCAGGAGACCAGCTATTGAGATTCCAAGAGTGAATTCCTTTTACAGAGACTGGCAAATTACTCGGTCTCTGCTCCCGGAATTGTAGAATTTTGTGGCAGAGTTGCCAGAACCTCGTGGGGATGTGGCGTAGGGATTGTATTTCATTTGGAAGAATGAACGAAGTGTCGCCGACAGTCGCGGATGGGTCTGTGACTATACAGTCTGTGAACTTGCCAATATTGACTCGTAAAGAGAGGAGAGCATCAGACAAGTTGACATTGTCGTCAAAGCCACACACGTTAAGGAGGTCCTGAATCATGATCTGCCGGTATGGCAGACGGGGGTAGATAAAATGTATAAGGAAGTGGAGGGAGGAGACTTGCGTAATAGATGCATTTGTTTGTCGGTTGATATGCCAATATGCTGCTTTGAGGCCAGTAGAGAGGGTACGCTGCACTAATCGGAGAGATTTAATGGGTAGATGACATAATCGCGTCATTCAGCGTGTAGCAGTGCCTTAGCACTGTGAAAAATCTTTGCTGAAATCTCTCCTTGCGTGCAGGCGTACCAAACTGATTTGAGCGTCATAAGCTGACAATCATCAATACAAGCCTCAGTAGGGATGCAAGCAGCGGCTTGTTCTGTTACACTGATTTCTGGGAGAACTGGATGCTGGTTGCGCGGTGTGGGCGTCAGGGAGATCAGCCTTTCACGATTGCTGGCTTCAGGGGTTTCCAATTGGTGGATGAGCAGCAGACAGTAGTTGGGCAATTTATCTGCTTGCCAGATAGCTTCTTGGAGTTGTGGGTGGGCTGCCCGTGCGCTTTCAGGACAGATGCTAAGGCACCAATCCTGAAGTAGTCCCCCAATAAGAACGACAGGAAAGTTCCCTAACGCAAGATGACAAACGTTTGCAAAGGGTTCCTTGCATACATTATTCTCTGCTGCTAGCAAAAGGTGGGAGAGTCGCCACAAAGCACATCCTGGCTCAACAAAGCTATGCGTCCATGGTTTTTCGGTGATTGTACATATGCGTTCTTGTTGGATTGCAAAGGCGCATAGGCGTTCTGTTCCAACTCCCTGGGGTTTTGTTTGGAAACCAAACATGGAGCGATACCAGGGGGACGATTGCAGAGGCTGTTGAATACGCACGGGGTCTCCACCATGCTTGAAGAGCAGAATCTCAAGCGTGTCTTGGAGACGCAATAAATACAGGTTTGCAGCTCGGCTAGGGCCAAGATATCTCACATGGATTGGCTGATGGGCAAGCCAGCAAACAATGAAACCTGTGTCAGCGATTTTGATTGTAATAAGAAGTTGACGAAGAAAGAGAATGATTCTGTGATAGGTACAATGATGCAATAGTTCTTGCTGATAAACATTCAGGGCATCACTGTCGGCAGAGAGAGTGCACAAGGCTTGTACAATCTCTTCATTGAAAAAAAATCCACTGCGGCACCGCTGCTTGCTCTGCGTAGTCAAGGAGGTTAAGATCAGTAAGAAACTTGATCAGAGGCTCTTTGCCTAGGATGTCAAAACGTTGATCTCGTCTACGCTTGTTACTGTTGTCAATAGCTTCTTTGGTGAGATAGTGTGGCAGCTTTTGCGTGACTATAGGTTGAGCAATTGGGGGTTTCTTGACTGGTGACATAACTAAGTTCCGATAGTTGATGTGTCGGTAAGGTTCTGGCACAATTGTAATTTGGGAGCTTCTGCCCGAAATCTTGAGGTTGTTTTCAATGGTTTGTCGAAAGGAGATATAACCTTGTCTAACGTCATCCGGGGAAGCCACACCAAAGAAACATTCAGTTTTGCCTTGGATCCATGCTCGAACATGATCAGGCGTGCCAATAGCAAGGCTGATAAGCTTAGGATGGAAAGAGTTGCCAACGAATGAGCGAATTGTGTGCGAGTGCAAGACATGTTTAAGACGCGAGATAGTGGCAAAGTTGCGACTAAGCCCTGAGACTTGCAAAACCTCGGTGTCGGTTAAGAAGCGGAAGGGAACTCTTATACTGCTGTTGTGACATAAGGGGAGGACATCACGAAGCACAGCATCCTTCTCTGGATTAGATGAGGTTTTGTTGTAGAAACAACTCAAGAAGCGCCTCCGTGCCGGATAATAGATCGCAGGGATAAAATCGCTCCATTGGAAGGCAGGAACCGAACTATCAGTGAACATGTTTGCTATTACAGCAAACCGTTCATGTGTGTGCCAGTACGATGTTCTCCACTGTAAAGCTGCAGGATGGTAACTGGTCCAGCTGTAACGAAGTGCAGTGTCACTGAGGACTTCAAGGGGTCGCATGAAGGGTTTGATAAAAACATCACGAAACTTCCCTTTGTCATGGATGGACAGTGGTTTCCAGTCAGCCGGCCATTGCAAGTCTTCTTGGCACAAGGCTTGAGAGTCAACCGTGTCGTGTAGAATATTGTTTTGGAAAAAGAGACGGAGTCTTTTAGCTGGTGATATTTTAGAAGTACACCACGTCATCTTGTCCCGTGTAATGTGTGCTAGGCCAAGGCAGGCTCTGATGAAGGTAAAGTGATCATAATGCATAGAACCTGCATTCTCAATGAGAAAACGAATGCGTGTCTTAGGGAGGACTGTACCAAGTAGGTATAGCGCGAGATGCATCGTAAAGAAAAAGACGCTGTCGGGGCCACAAATGCCTAAGCGTCCATGTTCCTGACCCGCATAGGTGAGGTCAGTGCAGGGACTGCCTCCAATAACAAAAACATGACAACAGTCACTCAAAGTGACAAACTCTCTTAAGATTCTTGCTCCATCATCAAAGAGAATGTCAACATCATTCGCATAGAGGAAGATACCTCCTTTGAGGCTATGTATCCACTGCACATTGACGGAGATTCCATGCTTTTCTGCAACCAAATATCTGAGCGTTTCATCCCTTTCACACAGCACACAGACTTTGGGGCGATAGCCAAACTTCTCAATCAGGATGTCTAATGACGACCCGCACCCATCAAACATACTCAGAACAGCGTATGGTGGATTGGATTCGCAACTCTGCATGGGTTGATCAATTGGAGAGGCAGGCGACGCAAGGTGATCCGCCTGTGAAGACTGCGACAAGGATGTTTCAACTGCTTTAAGTTGCCCGGCAGGAATAGTTGCATCACCGGGTGGCGGTGGGCATAGCTTCTCCGGAATGTAGGTAGCCTGGAGTTCGTTCATACTAATAGGAACAAGGCCAATAGTATCTGTTCGATTTCCAACATCAATGGTCCTTTTGATAGCCTGTTTTCTTTTGGGTGCACTCACTTCTCGCTGCCCAAATTTGTTCTTGGCACGTTTGGAGTCTTTGCCACGCACTATATTCGACATTCGCTTCGGAGGTCGCGTGTGGGACCATGTACTCGAAATTGTCGCATGTCGATACAGGATACCGCAAATTCGATCACCTGCTTTGATTTGTGAGACACTTAGTTGACTCAGTCCAGTAGCATTATCATACTTCAGCGTTGTGGAATTGACATTTTCATGCTCTAACACGTAAAAGTGCTCACAGGGTTGCTGTTCACCATTTAGCGGGTCTGGACCCTGATGAATGACTAATGCAATACATTGCCAAATCTGCCCACTTGATTGGAAGGTATCTTTGTCAAGGAGCTTTTCGTAGTCAGTTGCAAGTGGCTGCCTCTCTCGTTGAAAGTGCAGCCACACCAGCCGGCAGGGCGAACAAGAGATGGTGGCCCAATTAAAGTTACTGGCACATTCTTGACATTCTTGACCGGCATTTCTTCCATTATCACGTCCAATGAGCAAAAGATGTTCTGACCATGGAAAGGCAGCTTCAAAGAAGGCAATGTGTAGCAAAAGTCCCGTCGGTAAAGCGGTGACAATGAATGTAGCAACATTGTGCTCAGCAATTCTATGACAACTCAGGCAGGTAAATGAGACTCTAGATCCGAGTAAATCATGAAAGGGAGGCGGAATGATCGCGACAATGGACTCATATGTTCTCAGCAGATCCATATGAGTATCTTTGGGTAGAGTCGACATAGCCAATGCTAAGTGGTAGTGATCAAAATCATCATTCGGTAGATAGGATGCACAAGTCCATCCTTTGGCTACCGCAACCATTGCTCTGTGACCAATGTGATTTTCAAAGTTTACTTGTTTGTTCCAATTTGCCTTGGATACAATACGCAGTGCAGCCGTATAGTAACAAGCAGTGGCATTGAGATTCTCATACAAGGAGACTGCTCGTTGAATATCTTCATCCTGAAAATCCATGTTTCGCAAGGAGACATCCTGGCTGATCATCTGCTGTATCTGTTGTGTATAAGATTGTCGACGTTTGTTTTGGAGAACTCCATTCATTGGGTTTCGGTTAGTATCACAATCGGAGGCATGTTGTGCGTTGATTCCCCGTTTTACAAGACGATGACTAAGGCCATCACCTCGTTTGGGGGTAGGTTTTGCAGCAGGTTTCTTGACTGGCTGTTGGCGCGTGTCACTTGTGCTTTTTTTTGTGGATGGCTTTCTGTCTGTAATCACTTCAACAGTGTGTTTTGACTCGGTCAAGAGGGCACTATGGCCTGTTTCTTTCTTTGGATCGTCTTCTAATTGTTGTTGTAAATCTTGGTATACCTGTTCACAGAACGAATCTGTCGAAAGCTGTGAGGCTTCATTGTCCGATGTACTGTCTTTGAAGGAAAAGGGAACAATAACCTTTTCTTCAGGGAGCTCTTTAGCTTGGCGACTCTCGGTAGAGTATGATTGGGATTGTTGCGCTCCTTTTGGATGTTTGGCACCATCTTGCTTTACCTCTCTGTGAGCGAAGCGCAAGGCAGAGCCTTCATCAACTTGCATTGATTGGTTTACTGAATAGGGGTCATATTGGATATTGGGAACGTATGCTTTGCTTGCCAGTTGACATGCAGGTGTTCCAGAATTTTGACGCAAGGGAGATGCTGGACTAACCTGACTTCCTCGATTTGCAGCTTGATGTTCATCACCATCTTTGAACAAAGAGTCAGAATTCTGTTCTGGTGTTATTTCTTCTTCATTGGATATAGACCCCGTTGCATCAATTTCAGTCTGTAAAGGACTGACTGCATCTTGATTGTGATCAGATGAAGATGGTATCGAACGAGCAGGCGATTGTTTGCTGTCACGACATTCGCCAGTGAAAGTGGTATCTATTTGGGCATTTATGCTACATTGGGGGCTGCTGCCAGTAATATTTGCCGACTGCTTTGTTGCAGCAGGCTTCGTATCATGTTTTTGGTGCGACGAGTGATTGTTGTACCAAATTGACAGGACACGGCCAGCAGGTGCTTTCCCAAAGACATCATGAATGTCCATTTGACCCGGCAAGAAGAGAATAAGGTTCGCACGGTCATAGACACTGAGCTCAAGTGCATTATTGAGGCACCGTGAGACCTTGCCTCTTTCAAAACGTGGTTGAAGTACTTGTAGCTTCTGACCAGGTTCAATTTGGCAGTGAATAATACTTTCATGCTCCGGCAAGGTAGTGATAACATCTTCTTTATGCAGCTGGATTGGTGGCTTTGTGGCAGTGCATTCGAGGAAAATAGTATGATGGTCAAGGAGATGCCTTTGTTTCATTAGAATATCAAGAAGGTAAGAGGCCTCTTTGATAGAGAGTTCAGCTTCAACAAAGCAAATGGGAACAATCTCATCAAGGAGATCAACAGCTACATCTCTCTTGCCAATTTCAAAGCTAAAAACTTGTAACTGTCCAAATCTTCTACGTGACATGCTGTTACCTGGCAGAGGGAAGAATCCACTAAGTCGAGCACCTTGACATAGTCCTTTATTATGTGCACCAACATGGTGATCAGTTTTGGTTTCTTTAACATAAATGTTGGAGGTCCTTTCAGTGGTATGGACATCAGGTTGCTTGTAGTGGACAATTCTTTTATTAGCCTTGTGGTCAATGAAAGTGCTAGGTATTCGTGGGAACAACGTAGGTGATGCATAAAAGGCAACAACTTTCTGTTGGCCTTTGTCTTGGACATGTACTACAGCAGGTCGGATCTGTATAGCTCCCAAGACTTTTTGTAGCTTCTTACTAAAATCGACATCGACGATCCCATCTTTCATCATAAGAGATCCATCATCCTCAATCTGAAAGGCTTCATGAGTGTCACTTCCTGTCGTACCAAAATCAACAGTCCAAAGGTTTTCATCGGTTCCCGCGGTGAAAGAGCATTGCAGGCTACCTTCTTCTTTGCCGAATGGAATCAGTCCTATACTATAAATTCTCACAGTACTATAAATTCTCACAACTTGTCCTGCCACTGCAACCAGGCCTTTTAGTGCATGGCTGTTATTGGCCTCAGCCAAGTGCAACACCTGATGTCCTCTTTGTCTCTGACCGTGACACAGAAAAGAAGGAAGATGATGTGCAAGAGGGACAGCCTCTGTCCTCTTCTGTGCCACGATGGCTGATGAAGAAGCAAATGAAGCAGTCTTGCCACCCCCGCAGGGCGTGGAACCCCAAAGCAGCAGCCCTACGCACTTCTCTGAGTTTCCTGTCAAACGAAGACCGGGGTCTGAAGCCAGTGCAGGAGCGCAGTCCAAGAAGCTGCGGAAATCATTTGCTCCATCCAGGCAACCGCTAGGCAGCATCTCTGAACTCGAGCAACCACCAGCCACACTGGCGGACCTGGCCAGTCGGAATGCTCAAAGGCTCCCGTTTGCAGGAACCCCGAGACACCACCTGACCATCCTGGATCGACGCAAGAGCGCCCACGCACCATGACAGAAATTGACATTGCCAGTGACCAAGAGCACGCAGAGCGTGGAGGCACTGCTGCCACTGATCTCCAACTGGAATCTGAGCAGAGAGCCACGCAGGCAAGTGCGGCTCGCACGGCCAGAGAGGCTGACGGACAAAGCGTGCCGCTCCCTCATTGCAGATCCATAGTGACCTGCCTGGGAATGGCCGATGGCGAGGCTTGTAATTTCCAACAAGCAAACGAACCGTCTCGTCCGCACATTTCTCTGGCGGGTGAAGAACAAGCACTCCATGGCTCCTTCTTTGTGGACATTCCAGATGAAATCAACCGAGTCCACATTGGAGACCTCCTCCGTATGAGTGAAGCCTTTGCTGCTCCCCTGTGTGAAGAGTGGACACCCGTCAAGAACCGAAATTCCTCATGTGGGAACCTCTGCTGGCCGCATTGGACCCAGGTTGTGGCTTACCACTGCTTGTCGCCCCAAGAGGGAGCCCAAAGGTACCAAGCGTTGCCTGCAGAAGAAGACTCTGCCTCTGATGCTGCCGGGTCGGCTGAGCGATCGCCCAGACTTGCGCTCTCGGTGCCAGTGGGGCTTGCTGAGGAAGCTACAGAGGATGAGGACATGGCAGCAGAACCCAACCATGCCTTTGGCAAGTTTTTTT
>CAXAMN010022529.1:956335-1012498 GCA_963970005.1 Durusdinium trenchii | reverse complement strand
CGCCTTCCTCACCTGCTTCATAATGGATGCCTCTGTTTCAATTTCCTTGGATACATAGTCCATCAGTGTTGGACAAACCATAACATCTCCAAACTCCTTGTGGGAACCCGAAAAAATTGCAGACTCCATTTTGTAAACAGGGTCATCTTCCTTTTTCTTGTCCCCTTTCCCAGCACCCTTGTTTCCACTTCCTGGCCCACGATCGCTGTAATAGTACTCGATCAACTGAAGCCTTCGGAAAGCAAGTTCAGCGCCAGCAAGGTTCGAGAGGTCCAGCCCATCAAAACGGCCAAGTTTGTCCAGCACTTTCATGAGATGTTCATGCTCGCTCACTCCCCAGGAATCATGCTTCAAATTGTGGTTGTTCACCCACCACCTGTGATGGTCATTGGGGCCACCATTGCGACGATTCAAAAACCTGGTGCACCAAGCAGATGTTCTCGGACCAGGAACGCCCCAATCTTTGAACTCCTCCTCTGAAAGTTCCTTTGAGACATCCCTCCAAGTTCGCTCGTCTCTCACAATGCCTTGAAAGCTGATTCCAAGGAGTCTTGCATCGGCAGAAGCTTCCTTTCCTTTGAATGCCTCAACGTCAGCCCGCAACATTCGGCGAATTGCAAAATGTGTGGTTCCTTCCATCTTCAAACCAACATTTCCGTGGATGATTTCACCTCCAGTCAGGGTGACTACTTCGCCTCGGTGTTTGTCTCCATCTGTCTCAATGCGCACCCACACCTGATCGCCAGCCTCAGCTTGGATCGCCCCGACCGCCGGTGCTGCAACTGGCGGGGCGGCCAAGCCAGGACCGGCTCCTGGGGGGAATGCTAAGGCAGATGCAGCATGCCGTGCATCCACCAACATCTGCTGTAGCCTCTGGGGATCTGGGAGATTCCTGATCCGATAGGTGTTTGCTACCGTCAAGCCGTGAGGAAGATTTGGTCCTATGCCCAACCTGTATGAAGACAAATCATCATTCTCTAGACTAATCTGCTCAGGGTAGACATCATCATCCGGAGTCAAAACGATGTGCCAACCCCGGCCACACTGACAGCTTGCTAACACATATCTTTCATGGAAAAGATCAGGTCCACCAACGTCGTACAGCAGAAACACCCTAGTTCCCTCAGCGAGGGCCATGGTTCTGTCTCAGGGCCTGCCTATGCCTCAGAGTCGCGAGTTGCTCGCGAGCACGCGCCTCTACTGCCACTTGCCCTTCTGCAGTCAACCCACTGTCCAATTCAGGCTCCGTTGACGGTATTTTGTCTTGTTGTCTAATTGCCCAGACTTGCACACTGCAACCCACCCACGTGATCAGCTTTTGAATCAACAGGACAACCACTTTCCAGCCAACCGTGATCAACGCACCAATGAAACCAAATATCAGTCCTTTAGTCAGTTCCCACTGCCAACTGGTGGCTGCACTGCTCAAACGATGCTCAATGCTACAAGTGCAGTTGCAAAAACACTCCCTGGGACTAGGATCTTCTCTAACAAATGCCGCCAACCATGCCCCAATCAGACCAATGGCCCTAAGCATTCCTTTCTTTCGTCTTGAGCAGGACACCCCGCGGCCTCCCTACATCAAATCTGCTCCACAAACCCCATCAAGATGAAAAATGACCTGAGGAAGCGTGAAGTTGTGAAACAAACATTGAAATTCAATGAACTCTGAAAACAGGCTCAGCCCTCAAAAAACATTTCCCTGAGATTCCCTCTGATTTGTTCATCACCATCTGAGAACAGCTTTAATTTACTGTAACATACTGTAACCTTGGCAAGGCCAACAAGTATACAGCGGTCTCCAAACAAATATATAAGTGGATTGAACTCCCTTTTTGAAGCAAGTCTCAGAAGTTCCTGAAACTATCTCGTCGCCCTTTATCTCAAAATGAGGAAGGCTTGTAAACAAAAAGTCATCAAACACCCCAAAAGCACATCGCCAGTTGACATCCCTGGTCCTGACTGGGTGCATTCTGAGCGAAGTGACCCCCTGACTGAGTACCATCACCCATAATCAGTTGAATCAATCTGATTTTTAATGTGTAAATAACATTATATTAACTATAACTACCCTGACCCTGGTTGGTCGTTTCGACATGTGAGATATCAAGGTCATGGGATCCTCCACATCGCCAGGTTTTTCAACAGGAAGGCTCAAAGGCGCCACGGCTCGTGGTTTCCACGCGTTGTTCGAGACCCGTCCGTCGTTATGTTCAGCGCCTCCACACGCCTCACTGGCATCTCCAGAAAGCCTTCCCACCAGCGAACCACTCGAGCCAGCACCTGGAGCCAAAGCTTTCGCTTGCGGCGTGCGTTTGGCTGCCGGGTGGTGGGTCTGGCAACCTCGGTCTCGGCGATTCGTTGATCGTCACCGGGACCGAATCAGCTCTCAATTCATGTGAAGAATCTTCTTACTGGTGAATGAGTCTATTCAAACAGTCAGTTTCCCAGAAAAGTTCTGCCTTTCCAGTAGCAAAAGGTCTGCCTGTCTTTGCCGTTGAACCACATCCTTGTACCGCTGCATGACACCCATTGGAATCCTCCATCTTGCGAATGGACAAGGACGACTTGCGAATGACTCTATGAAAACTGGACTCCCTGCCTAACCCTGCCAAATTCATCTCACTCCGGCCGAACATGCGAAAGAGGTGTTCTCCGCCTCACGCTGCGTGGCTCCGAAGGGGAGCAACTTATGGCTGTCGTGGTTCCACAGCAGTACCGCATAGGCCTGACACGGTGCTGGTTGACGGCGGCCTCGCGCCATGACACGCATGACAATGGACCGACCAAGCTGTCGGGACGTGAGGAAGATGGGTCGGATGGATATGGATGGACTCTTCATTTCCTTACGAAAGCAACAGGAGTGGACAATTCATGATTGATCATGTCTGCTTGTCTTCTCCCTCAACTGCCCTTCACTTGGACTCACTTCAAAGCAATACCACATTGGAACACCATCATCTTCACCATCAGCCTCTTCTTCCTCCTTCAAGGCCGCCAGATCCATTTGGACGCTTTCAGCCGCCTGCAGTTGGGAGGACATCGATCACCATACAGCAGTAACTCTACAGCACTACTTCATGCTGAGCAGCACGACTTGGATTGGATATGGACAGGGGCAAGGGCAAATGTGCTTCCCTTGGTCCCTTTACCAAGTACATGGCTCCGGCGTGATCCACTGGAGAAGGCATAGAAGCTGATCGGCGATCAGCGGCATCCGGCGATCGGCGATCGGCGCGGTGTCTCGATTGGGGGAAAACGAGAAGCGACCAAGAGAGCAGAAAGTGGATGGCTTATTTGCGGGATTGCTTTTAAGCTGTCATGTGAGTCCAGGCACCCTTTTGGTGGCTAGAGTCATGAACCATTTTGAAGGGTATGAATCTATATGATGTGCATGCACTTTTGCGATTCAATGACAACATCAGTTCCTGCTATCCCATCCCATTCCACCAATCCATCCCAAACTGTGGCCAAAACTGCCCTCCTGGCCTCAGGGCCTTTTTGCATCAAGGAGTCCAAATCTTCGTTGAAGTACTTGGCACCCTCAGCTGAGAAGAGCAACTCTGGCGCTCGATTTGCAAAATTTGAATGGAAAGGAAAACAAAGCTCATACGAAGGAACGGGAGAGCGAGTGATGAGTGAGTGAATCATCAAATTCCAAGGCCCCTGACATGTTGTAACCTTCAGAGGATCAGGAACCTTCCACAGTGAGGACCCAGGTGGAGTAACTCGATGTTAGAAACGCCGATTTGGAAATCTGGTGGGCGCCGACGTGATCATCCGGAAGCTTTTGGTACTGCTGGGTGGCAGGATTTCTCAAACAGCAGAACCTGGAGGGAAGTCAGCCAGTTCGATCTGGACAGGTTCCAACTCTACTCAATGAAACAGTAGTTCAAGAAGGGAACTGCAAAACACAATCTGTTTCCCATGCCAGTACCCTGAACTCCAGCGGGGGGGGGGACTCTTCGGGGCTGCTCTGCTACAAAACACATGGGGCCTCACGTGGATGTGCACCAGCTGAGGCCCGTGCAGACATGAGCTTCGGTTGTTGTCTCACCTGGCTCCAAAAACACCGCGCGCCTTCTAAGACCCTGAGCCGATCAGCATGGGAACTGAAGGCGCCTGGATTTGGAGGTACACTTTCTATCACTTTCCAAAATTATCAATGATCATGGAATTGGAATGGCCCCTTGGAGCCTTGGATGAACATCTTCCTCTACAAATTCAGGTCGTCCAAGGTGCACCCTATCTACCAATCACAATCTACCAATTTACATTCATCTACGTTCTCACCCTGACCGCTTAAGGCTTTTGAACCCTAAGGAACATGTTCTTGTTCGAACCTGGTTGACCATGATCCGACGGGACGTCGCCTGGCTCAAGGCCATGGAGGTGGAGCGGCCCAAGGCCATGCGCAAGGTGTCGTTCAAACGGAAACCCGGGCGCTTGTAGGTCCTGGCACCGGAAACCGCGTGCCAAACAAATGAAAATGGAGGATCCGACAGATTTTGAAACAAAGGTTTGGGCTGTAATGTGGTTTTGAGATTGTGAAGATATTTATTCATGGTGGATGTATTTTGGTCCATCTTCACCAGTGTTTTGGGGCCGGGCAGCTGGCTAAGCCGCCAATTTACATTCATTTTGCATTATTATATAAGCCTAGAAACACCAAAAAAACAGTTTTGTTTTGTTTCGGGATTTGTGTTCTAGGGCTGTGCAACACTTTTGCGGTTGAGGTCTAAATCTGACAACCTATGATTGTATGAGGTCTGGGGCCAATGCATTGTGAGCCCCATCATTTCGCAATGTTTTGGAACATTGTTACAGGATATCTGGTTTTTGTCCCCCATCCAAATGATGAAATGTTCTGCAAGTGTAATCGTCGCAAGTTTCAAAGGCACTTCAAACAATATACAAGCTTGCAGGGTCCTGTGCAATATCAATTGTGTCCGATTGTGTCGGACTTGATGATCCGGCATTTTGGGTCAGTTTCAGAACACGTTTCATGAGGAATGTCATTGTTTTTCGTTTTGAAATGACCATCCATATGTTCGGTATCCCTCCCTTCTTAGGTACAGCGTAATACCTCCTCTCCACCGTCCAACACGTGCCAAAGGTGCCCGATGATCTGGGTGCCATTGACCTCCCAGTCCTTCTGGTTGATCCATTCTAAGTGCAACGGTCCAGCGGGCCCGGATGGGCTTCTTCTTTACATCAAGCAAGCTTCGACTATTATATAATCTCTCATAGAACCTTGGCAACTATTGTTTCATGCCTGATGTTGGGGTGAACTGGGGAGAACTACCTCGTGGTTCGCAGCTATCCCTAGCACCTGGAGTGCTTTCTCTATTCTTGGCGACCCTTATAACTACCTCGTCGTTTTGCAGTCATATACATGATGAGGGTTGCAACATGTTGCAACCGACCGACACCCACACACACGGCCCCGGGATGCCCCTGGCAACTGTTTCTCTCAGTCCACGTCGTTGTCGCCTGCGGCCACCGATCCCTCATCGCTTTCCAGCGGTGAAAGGAGCGGGGGCGGCCCTGCATCCTTCAACACAAGTGATTCCCTGCTCACCACGCTCAACGCTCAACCCCTTCAGGACCAGCAGCGCAACAACTGGGGTGAACCTAGCCTTGTGCCCCAACACTGCCGTGGGAAGATTGCTCAAGCGGGCTGACCATACACGCGGTCAGTGCCTTCGAGGACGCTGCCGGTAGTCACGGTCACGGTCTTGGAGAAGTCAACCTCTGACCTCAGCGCCGGATCCTTTGAATGTGGCCATGCTGTATGGAACACCTTCGAGATCCTCCTGGGGCTCCACTTCACGGAACACGGACTTCCTCGTCCATAGGAGTGCTACCCATCTTTCCGGGAAACACGCTCCAAACTGGAGAGCCTTTCACAAGCCGGCGCTTCCTTGGTTTTCGGGAACATGATCAGCTCGAGGAAAGGAGTGAGGAAGGTCGGCGTCTGGCTGGGCGTCCTTGCCATTCTTCACGCAGCTCATGTCTTCCGTGTCTCTTGCGAGAAGAGAAGGGAGGAGGAGACAGGGGAATATGGAGAGAGCAGAACGGTGGTGGGCTCCTTCAGCCAGCAGCGGAAGGCAGCAAACTCATCAGCCGCCGCGTGGTGCAATCCTTGCTTCGTCGAGCTCCATCTTTTCAGGCCCTAGAGGAAAAGAAGTGGAGTGCCTGGTCTCGAACTTGCAGGCAAAGCCGTCACGCCCCTTACGGACCGTTTCCTGCCTGGTGACTGCCTTGGACATTCTGCCGTGGAACCATGCAAAGTGTCAGGTGAGAAGTTTATGTCATCTTCAGCATCGACGACTGGCCGGCGAGTTGCCCATCTCATCCCAGATCGGGTCGCTACATGTGAACCCCTGTCTTCTGTGTTTTTGAAGCAGAATGAGACAAAAGATTCACACATCCAGTTCTCAGGAACTTGTGTCTAAATCGTTGTACTGTAATAGAAACTGTAGCTGTTTTGGGAAGTGATCAAGATCTAGGAAAGCACTCTAACCAGTATGGAGGGCCCACATCTTAGTCGGGAGCCCCGTACCTGGGCACTCACACAAAACATCACAAAGAATACGTTGGCTTGGCATCCACCAATATCCCAAGTTCATCAGGGGATTGGACGGCATATTTCGACCATCCTTCATATCAAATACGCTTAGGCACAAGAGATGTTGGGAAGCCGTATTCTACCTACGACAAGAAGTACGGAAAACCATGTATAGCTACTTTAGGCTACTTTCCAGAGAGGCTTCCACAGAGGCTCCACGAGTGTGTGGAAAGATGCGCTATAGTGCTAAATCTTGCAGAGGTCATCAACCGGTTCTCTTGGAACCATGCTTTATCCTCCCAAGATGCCAAGAAAGGCCCATCTCCGATCGCTGGCCCCAACAAACAGCTGTGCCATGGACATCAAGTCCACTAGTTCAAAACTTTGACTCAACCCCGAACCCCTTTCTTTTGGACAGATTCAAGGAATCATGTATACATCTATATATATGAGGGACGGTCAAAACTCCTTATTCTTCTTCAGCTAAAAAAATGGACGTCATCGGTTTTGAGGTGGACCTTATCGTTTTACAGCGTTTTGAGTTCGTCGCATACTTATGACCATATAACAGCGCTGGGGTTCTCGGTTTTGAGGTGGGCCTTATCGTTTTGCAGGGTTTTGTGCACAAACCTACCCCTCTTTACTAAATGTGGTCTTCGCATGTTTTGACCGTGGCTCATATATAATTCCAGACGATTTTATTTAAGACTGTGAGTGTTTTAACCTCACGTGTACTTTCATAAGTCATTTGCGTATTTGGGATAGTTTCTTTTCGGAATTTGTCGTGGAAAATATGTGCATGTTCAGCGCGTGTGTTCGTCGGTCGATGTAAAACACACTGTAATTACGACTTCAGAATTGTTCCACGATTCCGAGGGTTTTGGTCGGATGGCACGTTAACGTTGTGTTCAATTTACACACACACACAGAAGAAAGCCTTCTACGCTACGCTATTTGTCTTCCTAAAACAAGTAAAAACGTTCAACAATCGTGGCATTGTTCACAAGGGTGTCACAGTCATAAGTAAACCCGTGAGGATATAAATATAACTCACGGGTTTACTTATATATATATAATTATGTGCTCTTGTCAGCAAAGTAAACAACTCAAAGCATCCCCCAAACAAACAACACACAACATTCCAGCTCTGAGTTCTTCCGCTTTGGGCCCTTCCACATTCCCACCGCCGGCCCATCCGGCTTCTGCGCCGGATCGAGCCCCGCACTGTGAAAGACCCGGCGGTCCAACTCCTGAGCGTGGAAACCCGGTGGCGGTCGAAACGCGCGTCGGTGATCTCCGGTCGTCTCCGGGTGATCTGCTGGGTAGGTCTTGTGACTCTGAAAGCGAAGATGAGCATGATGTATTTGTTATGTTTTTCTTTGCCAAATGTGGATGCATATGGCACAGAAGTTTTATTTTCCTACATCAATACAATACATGGCGATATCTTTGGAGTTTCCAACTGGTATGCATACTGCAACATTACAATAGATCCAATAGATCCAACCCCTTCCATATAATTGTTGAATGATATTGTGTGGTATATGATTGAATTTTAAAGGATTGAACAATGCAAAACCACCATAATATATATATATATTTATATATTGCATATATATATATATTATATAGTTGTTACATTACTCAGGAAAACCATTGTGTTTTCAGGCGCAGCTTCACCTTGAATGCCCGTGGTCGGATCCCCATCTTCCCCCGTCGACTCCGACAAACAGGGCAAGCAGGGCCAAATAGGGCCCATCTTAGCCACCCATAGCAAGGAACATCGACCCCATGTAGAACCATGCAGAATCTTAAGAAATAACACCACCCCAAACATGAATGAGGTAAAACCATTGGGGGGGTTCAAATATAAAGAAAAGTAAGAGTCTACATTAAATACGGCCTCATGTATTAGGCGCTTGCAGCGCTTGCGTTTCGGCTTGCATTTCCGCTCCTCTTCAGGGCTGAAGCGCTCCAGCTCCACTGGGCCCGAGTGCCACTTCTGGGGACCCTGAGTTGCTGACAGCCGAGTGGAAGATGAGTAAGGCTTGGAGGTGGGTGAGTCGTCCAATTCAATTCAATGCACTGAAACAGCACCACGAGGGGCCACAACCCGTGGTCAGATATCCCCGCCCTGATGTAGTTCCATCCAATCGCCACCCAAAGGGGGTGGTGCTGGTATATCCAGTTCTAGTGTTCGACGCGAGAGAATCGACACCGGATCTTTGGGGATCTTCTTGAGCACGTCGTCTCAGTCTCTCCACATGTTCCATGTTCCTCTGCTGGGCTGTCCCGACGTGGTGTGGCAAAAACTCCTGATCGCTGCCAATACGAAGGACACGACTTGAATTCATGAAGAATTGCAATCGCATGGTTGCTAAGAGTCTCTTCTGCACGGCAATTCCATGCAATTGGTGACTTTAGCATGAAAATTGCATTTGTCATCAATTTGTCATTGTGTTCGACCAGCACTGGTGAACACAAACGCAAGCAACGCGTTGAATCCCGTGCACTATCGTGCAGCCGGCTGAGCCCGCCTCCTCAGGGCGAAAGGGGTCCAAGTCGAAGCTGAAGAGGTCCCGCTGCGCGAAGCGCCAACGCTCCCAGAAGATGGGCACACTGAAATCGTGTGCGCCTGCCGTCGAGTGCGAGAAAGCGTGGTCGTGAAGTGTTTTCGCGCGGCTGAAATGGATCCTGGAAGGCTGGATGAAGGATGTATAAGGATGTGATCCTGGGAAGGAGAGGGATGAAAGCTGGAGGTAAGAGCTGACTGCCAGTTGTGGAAGATTCAGATGAAGGAAGTTTGGGTGTGAAGTGGAGCGTTTTGTGTTCCGCGGCCGCAGGGCCATGCAGGGGATATCAGTATATAGATTGCCCATCCCATCCTTCTTTGTGGATTGAATCAATGGTTTTGAGCAAATCCACTGTCTGTAAAGATCCAAAGCGCCTGGGTAGTAGGTCATCAAGCCGTTCTTGCCGACACGGACTACCTGAGCGGCAGAGCTTTGTCAAGACAAGCAATGTCATGGGGATCTAATCGCAGCTATTAGGAAATACATTCATTGTCTGGACCTGCTCTGGCGGAATTGTCAAGGCCAAGTGGCTTTGCCAAGGAACTGGGAGAGTGATTTACTCAGGAATCATTATCTTACTGTCAGGGCAACAGCAAATTGTCCTTCTCAGCTCTAGCTGAGCTGAACTTGTGATGTTTGGCTACACCATGTACCAGCTCTCCCATCATTGATTTTGTTAGCTTTCGATGTTGCTTGTGTGATGTTTCTGTCGTTTTCCCCATCTTTTGGGGCATGCAAAGATTGAAGCTTTCCTCGTTTTTGCTGTCCAGGAACCGGAACAAACACAACAGCACCTTGCACCGAAGAGGATGTCACCCATGGGAAAAAAAAACATTCCCCCTAAGCCAGACTGGTGCTTAGAAGGGAATGAATTCCATGAGCCCCCCCATTCCCTCATTCCCTAGCACCAAGCCAGTAAGCAAACCACTCATCAGTAACAGTTCTGTACTTATATACTGAAAGCTTCCTTTCCTTACTGTAATCATGGGGAACCAGTACTGGAAGCCTACTTACATCTACTTACCGTTATTTTACTACGCAGTAAAACACAGCGAGGAACCTTTCGGGTCTTCGACAAACATCCATTTCACCGAGGCACCGTCACGCCTTCGCTCTGTGCGGCTTCGATCATGGCCTGGTAGCCCTGCGCCACCCGACTCTCAAAGGCGATCAAGGCATTTGTGCGGTATAGTTAATTTTAATTTGATTCTAATGGCTTCTTGTTACTACTAGTAAGGCACTTGTTACTAGAAGCGATGCACTTGTTCCTAGTAGCTTATTGTTATGTTTAAACAGTTGGGGGCACAAATTGCCTTTTCAGTTGCTTCACTGCAGGACACCACAGACACCACACCCTTTCACTGCTTCTGAAAACACACAGCCATGGTGTTTTACAGCTGAGCGGCGGCATTTCTTGAGTGCTAAACTCAAATACACCATCAATTACGTGGGGGGCCCTGCGGCCCTATCTCGTTAAAACTACTTCAGTAGGAGGTCAGGTCACAGTATCTCGTTCAGACTACTTTCGTGTCATCAAAAGAAGTACAAATCTACAGTATCTCGTTTCTGTGGAAGCCCTATCTCGATCACAAGCCAATACTGATAGATAGACAAACCAATAGAGCATGCTCTATATAGACTCTACTCTAATAAAGCATGAATATATACGTTGTTGCTCGGCTCTTGGTCACAAGTGGGTCGCTCGTTGCCGCCGGACCCACCTTCTCTTCCGCCATGAGGCACAAAATGGACCGAGGGCCGCCCTGGGCCATGAGGTCCAAGTGATGTCGAAACCTGGTGTCGAAACGGGGGGGATCACGGGGGACTCAGGAAGACCGGAGGATCAGTGAAGACCAGGGGTTTAGGATTCCTGTGTCTTGCTCCAATGAACAACGCTTGAAGATTGCTTTAAAACCTGCTAAAAGGCGACGGCGACGCATAATAATCCTTTTGGACCCTACTAGGCTCATACTTGATCACCCATCAGCCTTGCCTGGGGTCTCATAGCTAGTGAGTGACTAAATTGCAAATCTACATGATATTGTGCCTGGTTGTCAGAATGTCTGAGGAATTGTAGATTCAAAAAGCAACCATCTTCCAGCAGCATTGAACATCATTGAACACGGAAGTCGTCTAGTGAACAGAATTGAATGCATAGTACCAAATGCCTAAACCCATCCCACCATATCCCACAAATTTTAGCGCTTGCCGCCTACCGATCAAATCTGACCATATAGGCCATGTGTCGCTTCGTACAGTGTGTGTCATGATGATCTGATAAAGGATATAAAGGGCTCTGTGGATGGATCGGTCGCAAGTCATGATAGCATGATAGCAACGTACAGTACCTTTTGTCCAAGTCCATCCCAAACTCACCCGCCGAGATTCTCCACCGACGACTGTGGAAGTTTCCGTGCTCTCCGTGTGTTCCTTCCTCTCCGTCCGTCGGCCCAGGCCTTTCGAAAAAGATCACCTCAAGACATTGGCGGTTGATCAAAGCACTGTAGGTGGTAGGCCTGGTAGGTCCCCATTGACGTTCAATACAAGGCGCGGTGCCAGGCACGTTATAGAGATCGAGGGTACTACCATCAAAATGTTGGAACTGTGTTGTCAACTTGGCTGATACCGTCTCAGTCCATCGAGTTTCGTCCCAGTCTATCCAGTCAAACTCCCAGTACAACACTCTGAGGCCTTTTAGCCACAATTGATTATGAGCTCCGCCTGCCCACGTAGCAGAAATTCAATTAAACAAAAAGCAAGACTCAAATAGATCTGACATGATCCGAACGTCACCTCTTTCAAGGCTGTCTGGTGTGTACAGGCCTCCATGTGCATTCCGCGTCCCTCTGCTCCCCCATGGCAGGCCATCCATTCCGCGTCCAGCCCTTCCTGGGGCTCCCAAACATCGATACCATCCGTCATGGGAGGCCATGCCCTGTGTCAGCGGCAGGGAGCGGCACAGACCACCCGTGTCCGCCGCCAGTGGCGGGGAGTCCCCCGAGCAAACTACATATTGTATAGATGACATACATTGACATACACTAAAATAGGATAAAATAGGAGTATAGGAGGGGGGGTACCATATATAGCATTCTTCTAGACGTTCCTCATCTACACAGCTGTTACACAGTTCTTCTTGGATAGTGGTTTTGTTGGTCTGCCTTGGAAGTAATGGGGAGCATTCATCAGCTCATTGTCACTGAACCAGGCAGGGTGTAATCCCTCAAATGACAAACCTCTCATGTGTCTGACCCACAGGGATTGCCTCAGAACGCCTCAATCGAATCGGAATCAAACCGTCCAACAAAGGTCTTGTCTCAAGAGTCTTGGCACCACATTATGATCAGTGTTTCAACTCATGGTTAGTGGTTTCAACTCATCGGTTGGTGGTTTCAATTCATTTGAGAAAAAATACGACTCGGTGGGTTCGATCATCCCAAGTACAGTTGGCAAATCAGAATATCTAAAACCAACACCCAAATGATTTGCATCTGCAGCCCTCACCTTTCCCACCTTTCCACCAGCACTGCGCCTGTGGACGACTCCGCCAAACTGCCGAAGGCTGTTGTACAAGTTCTGATCCCCACGCACGTGGCTCCACCTGGGTGGCGAAGTGTCACTCCCGGTGTCCAAGCGTCCGCTTTATTCCGCTTTCTTGACCCGAAACGGCAACTTCCCTCAGGCTGAGTCTCATGACCATGATGATGACCCCATGATCCTTTGCAGCTGGAAATCAAACATCAAACCACTAGTCTTGCAAAACATGAACCAGTTGACCCGGTCAGGCCGACATGCCGACCGGCCCTCGAAACCTCCGACCGAGCCCGCGACACCGTGGGCGCGGAGTAGCGGGTGAACTCCACCGTTTCGATGCGCGTCACCTCGCCATCCCAGCGGCCCAGGCAATGGGCCACGATGGCAATGACGGCATGTCCCAAATTCCGGGAATACATGGATTCTTCAGCATATTATCGGGGTGTGTTGGGGATCTCCATGGATTTGTCTTTTTTGATTGTTTTGATCTATGAAATCGTCGAATTGTCTCTTCTGGGTCAGCATGTCACACAAGTGATGGAAAAGTGCTCCCCTTCCTCAGCAGGGACATTGGGAATACAACTTCATCTGAAACCAAAAGTTTTAGCAGGGCAGGGTTTCATAGGTTTCATGTTTAGTTTCTTCTCTCAATGCGCACAAGCCTCAAAATATCTCAAAATACCTGGCGGTAACCAAACCTCAAGAACTTGCCACTTGTTCCATCAGCTAGCAGCTCCAAGCCGCCATTTTGATCTCTGGCTGACGTCAAAAAAACATATCCCAAGCAACCCAAGACCCATGACTGCTTCCTCACCACCGACATGGCCTCACCGCCGGATCACAGAAAGAACCGAGCTCAAGGGTCTCAGCTCCGCACACTAGCGCCCAGTACCCCAGCGATCCAGCTGCAGTAGCGCTTCTGGCGGGAGCAGGTTTTGATTCGTAAAGTCTCAGTCAAACAAGCAGCAGCAGCAGCAGGTTCTGACATGAGGCAACAGGTCATTCCATGCCAGGAAACTCATTCATATTCATTCCATACAAGGACAGCTGGTACCCTAGCATGCTGTTCATGGCGATCACATTTGTGGGCCTTGTCAGGTGTTTTAAGCTCGGTGCGTTATCGCTTTTGTTATCGTTTTCGTTCCTGGTGCAAACATCGGTTTCCACCACAACACAACACTCCTCGTTTTCTTTGTGGGGCAAACAAGCCTGAGATGAGAAACATACAGTATGAAGAACTTAGACAATCACAATCTGTTGGACAAAAATACCCTGCCCTGCTAAATGAACAAGGGATGGCCTGTGGAATGTGATTTGGCTCGAAACGCCCCACATAGACCCCTTAGGCACTCCCTTAGGCCCTTGTGTTAAACCTGGGTTATCTGGTGGGTATGCTCTCAACATGAGAGTTTGTATATATCTCATGTAACATCATGTAACAAAAAGGATCCCGACTTGACCCATGTGCGAGGTCATCGTGTGGTCACCAGGTGGTCACCGGGTGGTCTGGTTGTTTCTACAGTCGATTGGGCAACTCAGCTTCCACCCCGCTGGGCCCTCCAGCCAGTGCCGCTAAGGGTCTCAGCTCGTACACCTGGCAGAGCTTAGGGCATCAGTCCTTTTGCCACATCACCAGCTGTCATAATTCTCTGTGCAAGTTCTTCCTTCTAAGCATGTCCCCACCGAGATCTCCATCGAGATGGTCCCTGGTCACCAAACACTCCTCATCCCGTTGGTCATCGGGTGCCTCGGGGAGTGGGAAGCCATCGTGATCCCAAAAGACTGTGATGTTCTCCCGGATGCCTGGCACCGTCGCGGCTTCGATCCCGAAGCAGGATCAACACGATCTGTCGCAGCTTCAACCGGTTCTGCCGGGTGCCCACCTGGTACTTGATGTACTTGTGCATGTTTTTTTTTTATATTCATATGATGTTCATATAAATATACAGTGCTATTATATGCTCGTATTTGTTTGACATTATTCTAAAACCCTGCCGCGTACTTCGAGTTGCTGTCGTATTAATCTTCATTGGTCTCTCCAGTCCGTCCTTAGAATCGGATCTCACCAACGGACAAAAGCAATGTGTGTAAAACTTGGAGCTGCCACCAGTTGATGGGCCTTCCGTTCCGTGCCTTCCCCAATGTTTGGATGGTTTTGGATGGGGGGCATTGGTCCGAACAGGTTTTGCTTGATCATCAGAACTAGCTTTCATGTACATCTGTGCCAAAAATCCTTAGCACATTGACATTGCATGGGTCCGCCTGCTGCCGCCAAAGCTCTTCGAGCCGCCAAATGCTCTGCGATCTGCAGAGGCGACGGAGCGAAGACACCGCATTCGGGGGCCAGGAACGCACTGTGCCCAGGGACAGAAGGTAGTTACATGTAGTTACAGTTACACTTACACTCCCTGAAATAATCATGGAAGTGGATGGCATGCCCCCTGGGATGACCATGTTCCTTTTCATCCAACGAATCTTGTTCACGGTTTACAAGGCTCACAAGCTCGAGCTAGGACCCCTGGAATGGTGGAAAAGCATCTGGAACACCACCTCTAGGCGAAGCGTGAGCGGAAGGACGAAACGCCTTTTCAACTGCTCTCGAGGCTAAAGGTGCACCTTGTCGGCGCGCGTTCAGTGCGTCCAACTCAAATGACCCCTCACGAACTGGTGGTGCGATGCTCTTGCAAGTTCTCATTCCTAGGCTTTTCTTTTCGTGAGGGCTCGGTGAGCTGGGTGAAAGGGAAATTCAACCAATCCCTCAGGCCTTGCCGCAGCGCTTTGCTGGCCTTTGTGAGGCCATCTGCCCACATCACCGAGGTTGGACACCATCTCATAGTGCCGGCGGTGATGAACTGTTGGATGGACCTGATATCGATGTAGGTCCTCTTTTCGGTCAGTTTGGGATGCTCTGCACTGACTGCATCGAAAAGGCTTTTGCAGTCGGTGACCTGCAGTTGTGTGAGCCGCCAGGAGGTTATCTCCTTGCTTGGGACCTCTCCGCTTAGGAGCTCGCTGAGGGCCAGGCTCACGAAGTAGGCTCGGTCCACGCAGTCATCGCAGGACATGGCTTCGCTGGAGAGGGTGCTTCTACAGACCCGTGTGGATCTGTTGCTGCGCCAGTCGATGACATTGCACCGGGTGTTGACTTCGGTGCAGTGAGGTGTGGTGAGCAAAACCAAGCATCCTTGCTGTGAGGAGCACTGTTGTGCATTGGCACATGAAGCGTCTGCGTAGCCGACGATCATTGAAGATCGATTGACGGCCACGTCTTGAAAGCGCAGCCCTTTGTCCTTGGTGTCCCGCAATACTCCAAAGTCTCGTAGAGCATTGCCAAGTCGGCCGGGCTTGTTTCGTTGCCCTTGTTGGCCAAAGACACCCATGCGCCAATGTCTGGGCGCGTTTGGCTTGACAGCCATTGGAGCGATCCGGTGACTGACCGGAACTCGGCTTGCTCTGCGCTTGTCAGGGGTCCACCCTGGCTGATCCTTCCTTTCTGCAGCTTGCCTGCATCGGTGTTGTCGATGAACTTGGTCTGAGTGACCAGGAGGTGGAAGGCGCCGTGGTGGTCAGTGAGCTGCAGTTCCTTCCCCTTGAACTCCAAAGGTTCTTGGAGGCTGAGTTGCTTTTGGCTACCCCATGAGAAAAGCTGGAGCAGTTCCTCCTTGTCGTAGTCAGTGCGGCAGGTCAGGAGGAAGTCGTCTACATAGACGATGCAAACTGCCATCAACTTGTTGCGCTGCCTCTTGTAGAAGAGCATTCGGTCGAGGTGGTGCTGGACGAAATGGATGGAGGTCATCCTGCGTACCACTTCCTTGAACCAGGTACGGGGCGCTGAGGCGAGCCCGTAGATGTTCTTGAGCACCTTATACAATCTGGCTTTGAACGTGCCAGCTTTGATGGTGATCTCATCTCGTGGTGGCAGCAGGTACAAGGCTTCGGGCCTTTCATGTTCCTCGAAGGTCCCCTGCATGAAGGCAGTGGAAACATCTCCAGCCCACAAAATCCAGTCTACCTGCTCGTGCTCCATCATCTGGTTGGCACCTGCAGTGTAGATGCAGAGTAGGAGGTACTCTGAGGTGCGCATGGGAGTGGGGCTATCCCTGGAGATCCGGTGAAGGTCTGGATCCAGGTGGCCAAGTGCTACAACTCTTGCTTTTGCAGTGAGCTCTCCAGGAATCCTGCTTTTGTTTCGGTAGCAGGCTCTGCTTCTCAGCACTCGCTTGCGGCGGATGGGATGTGACAGGATTGCTGCGGCTTCATCATCATCCACGGGTTCGACTGAACCCCAACTCATCCATCCCCGCTCCTCCTTCTTGGCCGATTCGATGAAGGCCTGGATATCCTCTGGGCTCATCTTGAGGATCTGGCGCCATGGGATTTCACGTTCCAGGGCCTTGGCTTCTTTGCGGCTGTTGAGCCTTGATGCAGGATCAATTGGCTGGTCAGGATCTGAGGATTCTGCATCTGACTCGCCGGCGGCTTGGAGGTCGGTGAGGAAGACAGAGTGTCCTTCCTGTTGGAGTAGTTGTACTGCTGCTGCAGCAAACTGGGTGCTGTGGTGCCCTGCAAAGTGGCATGTCTCTGGCGAGCCATCCCAGGTGTGATGTGGTGGCTCGATGTTGCCGTGCAGGTGTGCGAGCATCGCTTCATGTGTACGCTTCTGTGGAAGCGTGGGCAGTGCTTCCTGCTTAGGTGCGGACTGTTCCGGTGCCTGTGATGCAGCTGCCGATGCTTGTTGTTGTTCTTGTACTTGTGATGCTGCTGCTGAGGCTTGTTCTGCCAAGCTTGCGGCTGGGCTTGAGTAAATGGTTGTGTTTGAGCCTGATGCGGGCTCTGCCGGTGTTCCAGCTGATGCTTCAGCTGGTGTCTGTGTTGCCTCTGCTTGTGCACTCGGTTGTCGAGTGCCGGTGGAAGCAGTTCTATGTGGTGGCGTGTACCTCACTGGTGGTGTTGGAGGTACCGTGTCGCCCCATGCTGGTGTGCTTGCTGATGCTCGAGGAGTGCCAGGTGTGCGTTCTCCTCGTGGTGTCGGCCTGCGGTTTGTTGGTGTTCTTGATCTGGCAGTGCGTGTCAGACCAAAACGCCGTGGGTGATAGTCAAGTGGTGTGACTTCTCCCCGTGCGGGTGATGCTGGGTAGGAGTGAAAGTGTAGGTCTGCAGGTTTGTTGTTGTCTGCTGTTGTTGCAGACGGTTTTCGACGTGCTGCTGCATGTTCTGCTGTTGCTGCACGTGGATTGTTGGTTCTGGCTGAGCTGGTGGTTCGGCTGTTCGTGCCGTGTCTGAGGTAGTCACAGGTGCTGGAGGTGGTGCGAGAGGTAATGCCGCGGTGCTCTCCTCCGTTCCTCCTCCATGCTCCCCTGCTTGTTCAAGTGTGTCCAGGTGGTACTCATATGCGTCCTCCTCCAAGGTGGGCGCTGCGGTTGCTTGTTCCTCCCAGAGGTCTTGCCGGATGCTGTTGGCTGCTTGCTTGAGGATTGAAATGTCCTCCTTGCTGGGTTGCCATTGTTCGAAGCCAACTGCTCCACGAAGTTGTTCCAGTGCCACATGGACTGTGGTTGTGCCACTGTGTACCCAGGCGCTTTTGCCATCTGAATCTTGGAAAGGAATCTTGCAACAATCCATGCTCCCTTCTTCTTGGTGGAGCGTCCTTTGGGCACTTGCCATCGCCAGTAGGCGCAGTTTTGCCCGGGCTCCAAAGTCATCTGGTGGCCTGTCGCCGTCTTGCGAAGGAGGGCGCGTCTGAGTGTTTGACTGGTGTTGACCTCAGCCAGTGCCTTCATTGCTTCAGCCCTGAGGATCTCTGGTCGAACAGCGCCTTGGTGTTCTGGATGACATAACAGGCTGGTGTCGTCCTGTAGGAGGCCGGCGCCGATCCTCGGAATCTGGCCGAAGACGGCCATGTATGGCAGTCTGCCATGGCTGTAGGTCATGCTGTTGAGGGCGAAAATGGCGGCCTCAAGTGCCTGGTCGAAGTCCTCGAGGTCGTAGATGGACTCTGCATCGATGATCCTTTCGAGGATGTCCCGAAGGACGCTGTTTCTTCTCTCGATCAGGCCAATTCGCCAGTGAGCTTCAGCCGGAATCACTTCCAACCATATTCCGTGGCGCTCGAGGTACTGCTTGAAGTGGAGGCCATAGTTGGTGCCAGGGTCAGTTCTGACCGTTCCGGGAAATCCATAAGGCCGGAACCACAGGTTGCGGAAGATGTCGAGGGTGTGGTTTGAAGACATGTCTTTGAGCCGGCAGGCTTGGTGCAGCAACGTTGACTGGTCGATGATGCCCAAAATGGCATGATTGCCTCCAACCACATCTCGGCAGTAGAAGACGTCAGTCTGGATGGTGTCGTTGAACTGGCCCATATTTGCCACTGGCATAGCCGAAGGTCTTCTGGGCTTCAGTGGTGGCTTGTTGCGGCTGCAGCTTGCACAGTGGAGGTGCTTGACTGCCGTGATCATGTGCTTTGAGATGGCTCCCTGGTAGGCAAGGAGGCGAAGCAGTTCCTTTTCAGAAGGATGTCCCAAGTTCAGGTGTAGCCGCTTCACTGCTGAGCAAACCTCCTTGGGGACGTCGTTGGGGCAGTTCTTGAAGGTCACAACTTCCAGCGGCTTGGACGATGCCGGTGCCGGTGGTGGCGTCTCACCTGGTTGTACTTCAGCAGGCTGACTTGTGGAAGGCTGTTGTGCTGGAGCTTCCAGTGGTTCACCATAGCCAAACCAGAAAATCGCATAGGAGACGCCCTTGCTGAACTTCTGCTTGGGGAAGTGCATGTCAGACTCGATGGCTATTTGGCCGTCCTGGTACTCGATGGCGGCTCCACAATGTGTGAACAAAATGTCCCGTGGAAGCCTTCGTTGCGCCGGTGCACGTGCCAGTTGGATGCGCACCAATTCCCACGGTACCAGGTTGCTGATGTCCTTGTGCAAAGGGTCGTTGTCCGGGAGGTTGAGGCTCCGGACTGAAGTCATCTCAAAGACTCGCTTGGTCTTGTTGATCACGTCCATCCAAGCGGCAGGGTCTTGCATGGGTTCCTCGTAGAGCACTTCATTGAGCCGGATGAAGCGTTGTGGCCATCTTCTCCGTGCTTCTGTCTTCAAAGCCCTGAGGATTGCCCTGCACAGTCGTTGTGGATATCGTGCACTGCGTCTGACCTCTTTGCCGATGAGGGGGACGCATTGCGTCAACTCATCTGGGGACATCTTCTTGGAGAGGGCCTCAGCGATGTCGGCGGAGTTGGTGAGCCATTGATACAGCTTCCGGATCGGCTGACCCTTGCTGTTCTTGCCGCCGTAGGCTCCTGCGTGGCATTGGACCACGTACACATCATCTCGAGTTGCCAACTCTTGTAGGCGAGGTAGTTCCCAGATCCGAGATGCGGCCGGGTTCTCAAAGAGGAAGAAGTTGCCGTCGTAGATCTGGTCGTAGCAGGCCTTGATGCCTTCTTCTACCAAGGGGTATTGAAGTTCTCGCCGGGCATGAAGTTCATCCATCCGGTCTCTGCCACGGTAGTTGAGGTTCTCGTTGAAGATGTTCCAGTCGGTGCATTCAGTTTCCACTACCACTAACAGTGGTTTATACTCCCTTCTCGCATGCCGCCATGCCTGTCGATCTCGGCGGCGATTCATGTCCTTGTCATAGAGCAGGTCGAAGGGCTCGAGTGCATGGAGGTCATACTCATGAGCCAGGAAGGTGATGTCGGCATAGCCAGCGTAGAGCTCCCATGACATCGATGTGAGAGACCTGCTTGGCAGTAGGCAGACTGTCATAGATCTTGTGCTCTGCAGCGAGGATTTCTGACGATCGCTTCAAGTTGCCAGCGACGCGTCCCAGTCGTAGTCGTCCTCGCTGATCTCGTGCACTGGATCCTCCAGGTATTGGTCCCAGGCTGGGTTCCAACCCTGCGGAAGTCTTGGATCCTCTGCTCCCAGCTCCTGCTCCTCCCATCGTGCCAGATCTCGCTCCATGAGCTCCTCCAGGTCCAGGTTGGATGTGTCCGGTGGCTGAATCGGTGGTGCTCCATGTCTCATCTGGTGCTCTTGGAGCATGTCCCACATGGTCGTCTGCCGTGAAGCTCCTCTTCCCCGTTCTCGCCTGATCGGACCTGAAGTCTTCGCTGAAGGCTTTGCCGAAGGTCTTGTCGAGGTCCGTGCCGAAGTCTTGGTCGAGGCTGTAGTCCGAGAAGGTGGAAGGGGCAGCTGCTCCTCGGTGGTCTCCGGGTATCCGGATGTTGGAACTTCCGTCCAGGAACGATCCAAGACAGTTTCCGAGGAAGGCGGTGGCAACTGTGAGGAACTGGATGCCGCGATGAAGTGTTCCCATCCGTGCAGCTGAGGGTTCCACTTCCATTTGACCAGGCAGTCCAGGCATTGAGCGTAGCTGCCGTGGCGATTGCCGCTTCTCTTCACATGGCGGTGGGTGCAATCGCTGCCGGCGGTGTAGGTGGTCACCGGCTTGTCCTTCAAGGCCTTGCTCTTGGGCTTGGAGCCGGTCGGCACAGTTCGGCGCTCGGGTAGTCGAAGGAATCTCTGCGCCTTGCGAGCCCAGCTGGTGACCATCTTCACCAAGTACATCCATCTCCATAGCCAGGAAGGTGGCGGAGGGCGGTCGAGTTGCATCCGGTGCAGGGTTCCACCCCGACTTACCCGGCGGGGCTATCGACTTCAAAGCTGAGGGCTGCAGTGGATACGAAACAAATTCTCTGACATGCCCTTGACTGCACTCTTCTTTGATTGCATGTTGATGCAAATGCCAAAAATCAAGACAAGCTTGTTGATGGTGGCGGTGAGAAAGGTTCAAACCTAAATGCCCATTGACCATGACCAGGGGGATGCTGATGTCAAACACATGGAAATAGACCGTGTTGTTGGGGAGGTCGATCACAGCACCTACATCTTGGAGCCATGTGCGACTTGCTAGGCAGGGGATGCTTGCTTCCAAAATACATGGTGCCAAGATGCAGATGTGCTGACCAAACTGTGCCGGGTAGAACATCGAAAAGGTGGCATGGATTGGCTTCCCCTTCCCAAACTCGAAGTACTCAGAGGTGGGGAGTTCCAAGGGTGTGATGCTCCAAGAAAGCAACTTGTTCTTTTGGGCCTCGAACCAACCCATTCCGGCACACAAACGCTGACATGCCGTATCGACGATCACATAACCAGCGGCCTTTGTGGCATCGAGCAAATGAACTTGGTGGCTGGGTACGAGATGTGAGACGTACACAGCATAGGAGGTGTGATGGCTATCATCTGCCTCCTCATCATCACGACCACCGTAGTGGTTCAAAAAGTGCACAGCCTTCGGGTTCTTCCCGGACTTCCCATCTCCTTTGTTGGAGGTCTTGGTGGCGCCGCCCTTGCCCTTGCTGCTGACACTGCACTCGGCGTCACCAGCCCAGTGTCCTTGTTGACCACAGGCGGAGCAGTGAGTGCTTCGCTTGCGATCTGCTATGCTCCTTTTGGGCGGTCCGCTGCTGGAGGAGCCATACTTGCGGGCCTGCATCATGCCTGCAAGTTTCTTCGCGGTCACGCTCAGGATCTCTTGGACCTCAGGGTCCTCCCAAACATCGTCCTCCTCCGGCAGCGCTTCATTGTCGCCATCGTCCTCGTCCGGGTCCTGGTAATCGGGGATGTCAGCGGGGTCGTCATCATCATTCTCAAGTGTTGGCTCCTCTTCGATTGGCTCTGGCGCCTCGGTCACGAGGGTCTGCTTGGCATAGGGCTTCCCCTTGTTCCGGCCTTTTGAAGTGAAGGTCGAATGGCCTTGTTGTCGATGGCCGCCCTTGCCATTGCGATCATGTGGAGCCAACGAAGGTGGTAGAGGTCGATGCTCCGGCCATTGGAAAAGGAGCACCTCCTTGATCGTGTCGAACTCCAGTGATTGGCCGGTGCCAATCAACACTTGTTGTTGGTGTTCTGGAGATAGTTTGGATCTCTCCAGGAGCCTCGTCCCGCGAGCCTCTGAACCGTACATCTGTTCCACCTTGATGTTGATGGTGGCCAAGGACCGCTCAGTGCGCTGGTAGCGGTTGACAAAAGACCTCATGGTCTCGGTGGGACTGCGGTAGATGTGCTCATAGGTCGCCAGCAGTTGGCGTTTCAAATGGACGGTCCGGGTCTCTACGGCCTTCTGGATGGTGTCCACGATGAAGCTTACCCCTTCAGGGTCGTATATCTTCTCAACTGCGGCGTCCTCGAGTTCCTCTTCGAGTTCTCCCTTCAGGGAGTTGAACAGCAAAATGCCTGCTTCCCGTTTTGGGACATAGTTCACAACTTGTAGCGACCACATCTCCACCCGTTTCCGCCACTTGCGGAATGCTGCCAAGTCGCCTTTGTCGTAGTGCCATGGTGGAGGCTGCGGAGGTTGACCTCCACGGAACTTCAGGCCTGCCATAGGCCCCTTCATGCTGTTCCATGAAGTTGATGAGCTCGCACCGGGGGTTCCTGAAGGTGGATCTGAAGGTGGGCCTGCTCCTTTAGGCCGAGCGGCATTCGGTGATCCAAGCGGCAGATCAGGTTGTCGCGGTCCTGGAGGGTCTCCATGATCATCATCGCCTGGCGGATCTCCGCCAGGGCTGCCAGGGCCGCCGCGCTTTCGGCGTCTCCTCCTGCGGGAGGCCGTCGAGGAGTGACCTGAAGGTGAGGTCTCAGGTGCAGCCAAATCGCTTGGGATCACACTTGGATCATGGGTTGGAGCTTCACTCTCAGGCCCTTCCTTTTGAGAGCCGTCCCAAGGTCCGTCAGGACCGGCGTCAGGTGCTCGAGGTGGGTCTCCTCTCTGTTCAGGAGGTTGCCATCGAGGGGGGCCGTGAGGTAGTGAGGAATCCAAACCATGTGCTACATGAGGGTGTACACGTTCGGGTCCATGGGATACTCTACAAGGTCCAAGGTGTGCACGACCAGGCTGCGGCATTGGTCCCCTCGGAATACCCCATGACATAGTTGGAGTGCTACCTGGTGCAAAGGTGGGTTCATTGGGCTCAAAGTTCCAGGGTCCACTGGGAACGAAACACCATCTGCCGTTCATACCAGCGGCCGGATCAGTGGCCATGGGAGGCTGCGGAGAAAACAAGGTCGATCCACAGCTACCACAGCGCCATAGCTTGCGCTCATCACTCCATTCATAGCCCGGGGAGCCACACCGTTGGCATGTCCACTGCTCATCAAAGGTGAGGTCGACGAGGTCTGGCTCTTGACTTGACCTGGGGCTTGAACAGAGCGAGGCGTTCAAGCTCGGCCGCCATGGAGCGCCCGGGGCGCTGGCATCCAGCAGGGGTTGGTCCTCCATGGAACCGAAACCACGCGGCGCCAGCGGCATGGCGCGAGGAACGACAGTCGGAGGCCAAATGGCTCCGCTGCCAACTAGGCGAAGCGTGAGCGGAAGGACGAAACGCCTTTTCAACTGCTCTCGAGGCTTGTCGGCGCGCGTTCAGTGCGTCCAACTCAAATGACCCCTCACGAACTGGTGGTGCGATGCTCTTGCAAGTTCTCACCACCTGAGAACAGCCCTTAATCAGGGGGCTTGAGTGAACACTCCTTGATGATACGACCTGTCTGGGTCAGCCTAGTTCCTCCTTTACAACGAACGTCTTTGGTTGGTTCCCCTCATAGAGCATGCTGGAAATTAAGTTTTCTCGTCAGCTGCCTTAAAGTGTTTGAAAGTGTACCACATATAACAACCCGCAAAATCCTTGCTGGAAACTGGAAGACAGTCTGGAAGGTATGCTATATGCTCATTACATTTAATAATCCTCACTGACTTGCGCTAATCGCTAAGAGCTGAAGAGTACTAGCTTAAAGCCCGGGCCTGGCCCTGCTGTGGCTATTATGGGTCGAGCGCGGGGTGAAATGGAAGAGGTGAGGGGAGCCGACGTAGTTATAAGCAATACCTAGCACTGCATGGCCGTCCAATGAGCAAGACTTCTACATGTACGAGTTCATGGTCTCTCGTGCTTAGTGTTCTTCTTGTGTATATAAGGACAATAAATATTGAAATAGCGCTTTTGGCAAGAGGTAGCTTTTAGAGGTGCCACCACAAAAGACCATGACGAAAATGCATAGGGGAAATCCCCTTCTCTCTCTCTCTCTCTTGCAGTCTTAGCTGTTTAAAAAATGATTCAAGCCTGCGTCCACAAACGTTGGGCACTTCAAAAAAGGACCGTTCGTCCCACTGGTTTTCCTTTGGAGATCAAAGTCGGGTAGCCCTGCCAGGAGACTTGCATGGTCCCAAGGCACTTGACTCGTCGACAGCAGCGCCTCGACAGCATAGCGGCCCTTGAGGCCACCCCGCTGGGAGTCATCCACACCGCTCTCTAAGGTCTCCTGGCGTCCACGGCCCATGGAGACGCAGCCTTCCTCCAAAATTGGCATGAACATAGATATATAAATGGCCGTTTCCTAAGACAGGGACAAATGGGCAAACAGGGACTTGTTCGCTTCCAAGTTTCTCGGATAAAGTGTGAGCTTAGTGGGCAACTTGGACTAGCTTGGCCGTCGAATCGATCGAGGTGACCATTTTTGACTTTGACATCTTTAATCTTTGACCATTTTTTGGATACTAATGCTTGGTGAGCAATCCAGTTGAATCTTGCTGATAGGGTTGTGATGGGCTGTGTATTAATGAATCATGGAAAGACCCTCCAATCACTGGGTCTTCGTCGCTTCTCCTCGTCTGAGTTCCACAGGTCGTCTCAATTGGGTCCATTCCCCACATCCAACACGGATTCCTCCGGAAAAAAAAAAGTAATACAGTGTTTCTAGGTGATGTTTGGGGAGGGTTCCACCAAACACGGAGTGTTTGGCGGTTGCTCTTCGCGAAAAAACTCGTCCCGGATCTTCTTGGGATTCCAAAGATATTCCATTTGGGTGTCATCCCATGTCCATCGCCCATGCTGAGGCCGCAGACCATGATGGAGCCCTTGTACACCAAACCCCTGGCCGTCAGGCCGCCGTCAAACATGTTGCGTCTGTGGGGTCTAGGAAGCTTCACATGCCAGTCTAGGCGCATCTAGACGACATCTTAGTTGACTTGGCTATCCATATCTAATCATATCTATCTATCTATCTATCCATCCATCCATCCATCCATCCATCGATCCATCCATCCATCTATATATTTAGCTATTTATCAATTATCTAACTATCGATCTAGATATTTATCATTACGTATCGTATCTATCTGGCAAATCCCCGAACCTCCTAGGATGCCCAAACACTTACTGCTAGCCTGTGTGTCTGTGTGTCCAACGAAAAAGGTAGAAAAAGAACATCATTGCTTCAGAGCCAAGAAGTGGAGAATCCTCTGGTCATCTAAACTCAAAGCTTGAGTCCAGTCTTCATCCCTCCGGTTCAAAGGAATTTAAATGCATATCGCCTGCCAATGCCTGCCTACTCTGATTTCAGCCATGGTAGTGAATTCGGCATTGCTATGAATATCTTCTCCCCAAGCGCCCGGGACATGCTGAGCCGAACTCTTCCACTCCACTCGAAGCCGAATTCGTGTGTGCCTCACTGGTCCGGGTCGCCGGTCCGCCCCATCCGGCACGTGGGGCCTCGGGGGGTCGTCCACTTGGAACTCTTGGTGCAAATAGTGTAAGAAGGTCAGTAGAAGTCCTAGAAAATCAGAAACACTCATTGTTTGATACATATATATATGTATATACCTTGAAACATCCCTGACATCCAACAAACCGACCAAACCTGAAATGTTGGTTCTCTCAACTAGCTGGATGATGCAAACATGTGCGAACCAACCAAGCAAAACCAAGGCCTCGGCATTCGTTGAGGAGATGGCTTCACCCATGGCCTTGGGCCTTTCTCAGGTCGGGGAATCGGCGACACCTTCCGTGACACGACCTCAGAGCTGACAGCTTTGGATGGAGAATGAACTATATCATGAATCCACCAAAGATGCTTCAAGCTTCAAGACCCTCGCCTCAACACGGAACATTTGGTACAAGGACATCCACGGACATCCTACAAGGACATCCTACAATGGGAAAGTGAGTCCTGAGATATTCTGAGACACATCCACTTCTGATGCAAACCGCAAACCGTCCACGCCAACACAAAGTGAGCTCCAAACAATGTCCGACTCCGCAGCTCTTCGAATCGTTCGGCGATCCTTCGGCGCCTGACACGAAGTGAGCAACTCTGATCCACTAGAAGCCTGAAAGCAGGGGAGGTTTCACCTCAAAAACATCCCTACTTACATCCCTATATTATCCGTAAGTCTAAGGGAAACCTTCCAAAATGTTTGAAGACAAAAGGGGGGCTCGGGGGTTACTTTATTAATGGATCTTACTGGCTAGTTCAGTCACGTTTTCTTTTTGTTCCACCTGGCCTCGGTCCAGCTGCTCCAGCTGAGGCTTTGCCTTGGCTGGGTCATCACAAAACTCATCGGCAGGAAGGGAGTCGAGTCAGACTCGTTTGGGTCTCAAAGCAATGGACTGGTTCAAGGGAACATCTACGTCAAAACATGGTTTTCACCCCCCAAAACCTATATGGGTTTCCTCTAGATATGTCCCTTGAACCAATTCTGGGAGCCATCGATGGTTCATCGATCTCTATTCCTGTCGACCCGGTTTGGAGGCTCACCAAAGGATCCACATCGGTCGGCACAAGTGGATCATCTACGCTGGCCTAGCTGCATTGTTCGCATGTAGTAGCAGTAGTAGTAGTAGTAGCAGTAGCAGTAGCAGGAGTAGTAGTAGTAGTAGTAGTAGTAGTAGTAGTAGGAGTAGTAGTAGTAGCAGCAGTAGTAGTAGATGGCATGTAGCACAATGGATGTAGCAATAGTTCATGGCACGGGAACATGTAGGCACAGCTCTGTGATCTTTGAGCAAGCAATCAGTATCCCAGTGGTGTGATGATGTGTGCAATCGCTGCTTGCGCCTTGGCCACATGTTTGCCAACCATTCATGTGTTGGCATTGCGGCAGTAGAACACATAGTCATTCTGCCATGGCATCGCTCTGCATAGGATGCTTTTTGGTTTGGCCCTTGCTAATGTGGGTTCGAGCAGGATGACTGCACCCTCTTTCCATTTCCTCAGCCCCTGGCAAGCCTAGGAGGTAGCTCACCACGGTCACATACAGCCCAAGCCTGGGGAGACAGGGGTGTTGGGCTCCACAAGAAGAACTGGTGGTTTCAACGAAACTGAAAAAATATGAGTCAGTGGGTTCAATCGCAAGTTGACGGTTGACAATACAAATATCTGCCGCCACCACCACCACCACGATAATACAAATATCTGCCGCCACCACCACCACCACCCCAATTCATGGTATGTTTCTTTTGCTTTATCTTGGACCTTGGACCTGTGACTTTTCATGGAGCTTTCTTTCAATGATGGGAGCAACACCCTATCCAACAGCACTCTGGTTGCAAAATTGTGGGACATGGTGTACAGCAGTACAGTCGCAATGTGCCTTTCTCCTGATCACCGTTGAGGCTACTTACTTTTGCCAATTTGAACTGCAATGGGCACTTTTCCTTCGCCAACAACTAGCAACTAGCTTTGAATATTGCAAACCACCCCAGGTCAAGGAGCATCTTTCCAAGCCACCCCCACAGGCCATCCCTATTTCTTTGCTAACGACCAACGTAGGTTCTCTGCCAAAATCACACATTGACATAAGCATGGGAAAATGGACCTTCTTAGCGCTTTTATGCAAGCATGCCATGCTCCATGTTACACGGTCCGGGTTTCTTCTGCTCTGCCACACCCATACAGGGCCCTTGTGACCCCCCCATGTCAAATGAGTGATTTGTAAATGAATATTCACTTGGCACCCATTGCCAATCTCTGTACTTTAGTGATTTAGTGCTGTGCTGCATGCATACAAGGATCAACGTATGCAAGGCAATGTGACATACGTTGACACCAATCTCAAAAAAAACAGTGTAGAAAAGCGATAGAATGTTCCATGAAAACAATATATGCAGTATACATTAAAGGAAACACAGACACACATCGCAAATCATCGCAAACTCACAACATCTCAATCGGCAACAATTTACATGAAAGCAAACAACTCAGCCGCCTCAGTAAACGTCCTTCTCGCCACACTTTGCCTTGGCAAGCTGTTTGACGTCATCCAAACAATCACCCTTTTGATGCTCTTTCAAAACGACAAAGCCACAACCAAACAATTAGTTGCGCAAGCTTCTGCAGCTGAAACATGTGTGTGTCTGTTGTCAATAATGGGCATAATTGGTTTTCCTCTCCCCAGGTGTCGTTGCAGGCCCAAGGATTGACTCGTCCAGAGGGATTGATGGCCCTAGTCCTAGATACTCGGCGGGAGATACAGTATCCATTGAGATCTGTGAGATATAATCAACATCTACCATATATATATATATCATATATATATATTTGTCAATATTTATTACAGTAATACATCAATATCAAGAACTCATGAAATATATCAACTCATCACAACATCCAGTTACCGCAGTTATAGTATGTAAAATATAATAGCATGTCAACTGCCTGAGGTCCGTACTCTGCATTTGGCCATGGGGAGCAGCATGTGCAGTTCTTGCCATCAGCCAGCTCATCAATAGGTTCTTCAAGAGTTTAATTTTTAATGAGTGGTTTAGCTTGTTGGACACTATCTAGCATGGTGGGGAACTCCCGGTAGCTCCGAACACCTCCCTGTTCAACGAGGAAGATTGATCACCAGCTACCTTAGCTGGCTCACCAGCAACTCGGACATTCCTTGGATGGCTGAAGCATAAAGGCCATCTCCTGTTGCCCATCAATCAAGGCATCTACCCAGGAAGTCCTACTTAGGAAGTCCTAGCAAATCTTCCATCATGTTCCTCTGTGATCAGGCGATTTCAAGCATGTTGCCTCGTGGGTATGACAGGAGACAGGCTATAGATTCTATACAGGATCAAAATCTCAGATTGCGGCGCGGCGAATGCTTGCGACCATGTTCCGCAATGCGAGTCCAAACACTGGCCTTTGCTTTAGACGCTCACTTTTCGCATTTACCGTTACACTGTGTGAGTCTGGTGGTCTTTCCACACCCATATCAAGGAGGGCCAAAAACATATCAGCAGTATGCCGCACGACAGTATTGTTCAATAAGGGGGATGGATGGAACATCATGGTTGCAAATGGGATGATCACACAGCACGCCAGGGAATCTGTGATTGGTCTCATCGAAAAATGTTAAGGGTGTTGATTTGGCACATGCACTGAGATGACAAGAGGGACATTGTAGCTCAACAGTTGACCGGGAGAGCACAGTTGCAAGCCGTTACATTGGTCATCTGGGGTCGTGTGAATTTGGAGCTGGCAACCCTGGATTAACAACCCCCTATACTCCAGAATGTTACCAAGGGATAACAAAGGGTTTCCATGATGAATGAATAAATTGTTTGCAGCACGCAACTGGCCCTTTCCCTCGCCATGTGGGCCGTTTCTCTCGCAAGAAGCTCCAGTCCTGGCCATGTCATACATTCTTTGGTGATGGGTTTCTGGATCAGATACCCCCAAACAATTCAGCCCTGAAGAGTTCTTCTGCAACATGGGCAAGGGGAGGGGGGGGCAGGGAACCCAGCTCCTCGAGGTCCGTATGTTGGAGATTGTTGTTTCATCCCGTGTTGCACGGTCCTTTTGGTATAACACAAGGCTTTGTGTGTGGTTTATTGTGGTTTCTTGGGTCGTTTCCTCCTTTTCTCGGGTCACATAGTCACTTAGGTCATGTTGGTCGTTTGCTCCAGGGACCTCGCGACCGAGATCTAGTTGGACAGGTCGCTCCTTGAAGGTCTGCTTCATGAAGTACAGCAAAGTGCCCTTCAAAGCATCGCCCAGTCCTCGGGCATGATACTGTAATGAGCAACACATGTACTAAATTTTATGTATGCACTAGGATATATATGTATATGTCGCATGTCACATATATAAATATACATGTTTAGTGCTATGTTTATAAAACATACAAGATATAAGTATATATATATATATATTTGACTATATTTGCCTGGTGCAATGACCTACAATGCTGGCCACAGCAATCCCAAAGAACTTGCTTGTATACTCCCGAATCCAAATGTAGCTGAGGACTGAGATGCATGTTGTTTCGTGTGCAGCCAGCAAATCCCTTTCTGTCTGTTCCCACAGCTGTGGAGATGCTTCATGGGGTATGCTTGGACAAGTTTCACTGCATGATCAGGTGCAGTATTTGGATGTATTTGGTATGTCGGTGATCATAACGCGGCCTTTCAATCCGATCATAAGGAGTACCAAGCGCACCGATTGGTCGTAAACGCGCGCAAACGACAATCAAAATCCCTTGTAAACGGACCCATCATGTCCAGTTTGTCCCACGCACAGTATGGCTTCAGCTAAACAGCCATTCTTTGTCCACAGCATGCAGCGTTCAAGAAGTCTTTCGGTTGGCGTCCAAGTTTGTTGGCGCGACACTGTCTGTACACGAAAGGCTTCGAGAACAGGTGAGCAAACCTGGACTGTCGTTCAAACGAGTGGCACGCAGCTGGTCTATGTTGTGATGATGACAATGTTGTGAAATCGACTTACCCCCCCCCACCCCCCCACCCCATTTTAAGGACACGCCTAATTGATGACAATGTTGTGACATCGATGACAATGTTGTGATGTCGACTTACCATACGGGGTGGGTTACACGGAACCATACCACACATTGGCTAAAATGCACGTGAAACCTGATTCTGCTGGGGCAAAGCAGTGTTGCAGGCGCGCGTTTACGTGCAATCGGGCCCCAAATCAAATGCCCTCCAGAGTCAGGGCACAAGATTAAGCAAAGTACAACTGGTTTGCATGAGAATCATTAAGCAAGAAACCATAAGAAACCAATAAGTAACAAGAATAACGTCAGAATGACACCAATGCAACTGATGTATCATCCGCCTTCACAAAGACGAATCTAGAGTAACCAGTGCCCATAGTGACCCACCGCAGCAACGACAGTGAATCCAGCGACCCACTAGCCGCCCTCCTTCGCATTGGGTGACAACAAGACACAAACAACCATTGGTTCGCCTCTCGAGACATCAAACGATCCATAGAGACAACTCCAGCATATTATAACATATTGTAGATTCATGTCTGAATTCTCTAAATCACCTTGAGGGTTCAGAATGAATCACAAAACATCCAACCAACCGGCCAAACCGACCTCCATTCCCCCAATCGGCTCAGCTGCAGAAGCGCATCACTCTTCACCTCCAGGAGTGGCAGGCTTGTGCTGCGCACTTGCAGCGAGAGGCTCATGTCCTGGATTTGGCGGACCCCGTGGTACCCGGTGCTGCACACTCACCATCGACAAGCGTCGACATGCTCTGCGTCCACATAACGTCAGGACTTGATGTGGAGACCCTATTGCTTTGGGTCCGGTTCCAATCTAAACGATGGCCAAATGCAAAGTAGATAGATAATAGATTAAACCTGCAACAGGCGTTCTTTGCCCAAATGTATCGCAACCCATCACCTGGTTGCATGTTGTCTTCCCTTTCATTGCTGTTCGGGCTTGCATCCTTCATCACCGCCCTCGATATGTTGCGAAACCCTTGGGCCCAAACAATATCATGTAGACTCTTGATTAAATGATTCATCAAAACACATGGATTGATACAACATGATAAAACTTGTTCATATCATCAAACGTCTACATTTACAAGTTTGAGCCGTCCACACCACCGAGACTCGTCGGGACAGCGTTCCACCGAGCGTTCACCGGGCCTCTGCCAAGGCCAAGGAGGCCCACCAGCGGGGTCCCGTGGACTGGGCGGAGTCGAAGACAAAGTGAAAGGTGGTGCAAATCAAAGATGATGGAGATAGATCAACACTGATGCATATATATATATATATATTGTATATATATTGTTGTTTGTTGTTTTTTATTTGATATCCATATACACATAATGTTTTATTCTTAATATATGATATATATATATAATTATACTGTATATGATATATATATATATAGATATTATATAGATATAGTATTGAATATATATGATAATATATGCCTGCTACATAGATTCAGCAGTGCATCAGTGATAGATGGTGGATCCACTGATGCAGCACTGATGCAGATCTGAATCAAAACTGATGCACCCTTGGAGATAGATAAAACATTATAAACACTTTGCATCTATCTATATATCTATATATCATATATTGTTTTCTTGTGAAATGCCACGTGGGATCCAAATGGGGTAGACGACATCAAACCAATGGATGGGGTGCCTTAGGTGGTTCAACTTTTAAGATCCTATCTTGACGGCCCTGCCAACGTGCAATGACTTACAACGGCCAATGCACGCCAATATTTTATGATCCAGCATGATCAATACACTCATTGGCTGGCGATTGATACACCAGTACCTTCAATTCGCTTGAAATGACATGAAACGACCAAGGTTGGTCATCCGTTGGTCATTTGAGTATTGTGGTTGGTCCGAAGTCTGCATAGCTGGCCATTGGGTACCCACATGCACCTAGAATATTAGAATTGGCTTGAGTCCAGCATCAAATGCCTCGAGTCTGAAGCTCTCAAGGCAGCATTCAATACTCTTGAAACATACCATATGAGTGGATTCTCTACTTTGTGTGCTATCCCAATCCTGGGGATGAGTGTTTTACCCATAGATTCTGCTCTGTCTCACCCTTGGATCGCCCCAAACATCCCAGGCCCCAGCCACCCACACCTGCAGGGCCGCTCCATAGGCCGGCTCTTCACAGCGAAGCCTCGGCGGCTTGGAAGCTGGTGTCCAGTTGACGAGGAAACGAAGAAATGGGAGGAACCCGTGGGCCGGAGGTTAAAAATCATCCCTGGACGTAGACGTGGAACATCAACATCTCGGAGATTTCACCAGTTCGGATGGCTCTGAGCGGCGAGTGTCGCCGCCCACTTCTGCCCGAAGACATTCAGCCCGAAATGGAAAGGCTCTTGGTGAGGGTGAGGACCCCTTGCTCAGAGGTCCGGTTCCGTTCGGAAGACTCTGGAGGGTTGTATGATGTTTTATGATATGCTTTTTGGAAGATAAAATTCTTAGAGTGCATTGATTCATTCCTCCCGGCCTGTTTCTTCCTCACTCCCCTTCGACCCTTGGCGGCCCCCGCCGGTGCTCTCCGCTGGCCTTGAGCAATGCCACCGCCACAGGCCACTGCTGTGAGGCCTTCAAAGCAGTAGTAGAGCTGCTGAGCTGCGGTGTCAATGCAAGATTTGGACGCTACTAGTAGCTCCTGGCCATACTACTAGGAACAAAGAGCATCGTTACTAGATCTACTAGTAACAGAGGGCAACAAAAACTAGGTTGAAAACAAGTTGGTAGTTGATTCACTCGAGATCAAGAACCTGCTGGTCCGGCTCAATGTTGAGGACAACAATTATGGGTTGTTCCGCCACTGAATTGGCTTTGCTCACCAAAAGGACGATGGTGAGATCACCCAAAGGACGATGCAGTCTGCATCGGCACGTGAAATGCATGTGACCATTTGTGACCGATTGTTTGTAGATCATCATAAGAGTAGGAGCAATCAATCTTACCCACGACTTCGACATTGATCGTCGTGGCATTAAAAGTTGCACACTGGCATCGAAAGTTCTTTGCAAGAGGAAAACATCCACAATCCGGAGGGTCCCAAGGCAAGGAATCTAATGTTTGTCTTCAAAGTTCTTTCTAATCGCGCTGCAAACTTGGCAAACACTGCAAGACTTGGCAAGAACACAACTTACAATGTGTTTGAACTAAATTTGCTTGGAACCCCATTCCTCAGGGAACCAGATGTTTTCTTTTTTGTTCCGGACGAACTGTATTATCTCACCTACCTTTTTTACATCATCAACCTGGGCATCACACAAGGACCTCTCATTCATGTGTGTTCTGGGTCATGTCCACGTTGCAAAGAAAACGTCTGAGTCATGTCCGTCATTTCCGCGTCGGAAACCCTGGACTGATTGGACTGAGTGTGACAGTGAGCTATTTGGACTGATTCTATCACGGGCACACAAAAGGGGGGGAAGAAACATTCTGCAGCAGCAACCATGTCCTCAGCTAGCAAGCTAGCAGTCTTGTGAGGGCAAAAAGGTCTGTGCGTGCATGACCTGGCGTGGGTTGTTGTCTTGCACTGGTCATCAATACCTAAAAATTATTGACAGTTGTGCCATAAATCTGATAGCTATGTGTCAGAGTTTAAACACACCCTCCACATGCATCTGTCGATTAGAGGAATCATAACAGAGTGGGTCCAAATTTGCAGCATCTAGTCTTCTCAAGGCTTTGTGAGACCCTCAAAAACAAGACAACAAAGAGCTGCAGCTGAGCTAACATTCTATACACCCAGCTCTCAGCCAATGGCTGTTGATGTCCTATGTGGCCAACAAAGCTCGTCCCCCACTCCACCGGTCAAGAGGCGCCTGAGCCGTTGCCAAGGCCGCACCCAGGTGCACATCATTCATCGCCAGCCTGGAGTCGGTTCGTTCGCATCAACTTAGGGGTTTTGGCAATCATAGCTCGCGTTCAGGTCAAGGTGCCCTAAATATACAATTAAGATTCATTAAGTGGTGGTTTCAGCATTGATTCAATGTCATGGGTCGTTTCAGCATGTCTTCCGAAACCGCCCACATAAGCAGTTCGGCGGCAACGGCCGAGTCGTCGGCCGCTTGTTTGGGAGTTCCGCCATAAGGATCAAGGAGCGAGCCTCAGCCCAAGTCTCTGGGACACGCGGAAATCGGACACCTATAAACCGGAGACTCAATGGTACCTTCCGAACATATCAACCCCCCGAAAGAGAAGCGTCTACCATCTCACCGCGTCTCATCATCCTTCATCCGACGTCGTGTTTTTGGGGGCGAGTCCACCGCTGTGATGTCTGGGTGTCCGGGTCGTTACGTCGGTGAAGAGCGAGCAGGACACCGTCTTAGTCGTAGCGATCTGAAACCAAAAGCAGGAAACCTCTCAACCTCAGTAGTATAGACTTACGGATCTGACTTCATGGGGCTCTCTAACCACTCTAACTCGGAACACCAACAAATGGAGAGGGTCCCAGTGTGCAATATCAGTCTGGTACCGGTGAGTGCATTGGATTTGTCCGTGCTAGTGAGTTCAATTGAACTGAATTGACACACACACTAGACCAACATCAAGCCAACACTTGAGACATGTACGTACAGCTGGAGGACATGAGAGTGCAGGACATGAGAGTGCAGTAATGTGTAGGGCCGATCTCTAGACCAACATCAAACCTGATGCTCGAGATACTAGGTGATCAAGCTGATGCTTGGGGTCACTTTGAAGATCCAACATGTTACATACGATGTCCCCAACCATTCTGGGCATGCCATTCTGGGCACAAGGAAACCTTGTGTGAAGGAATTGACTGCACTTTTGCTGCTGTCTTGTCCATGGAGAGACTCTGAACGCACTTAGATTAAGGCCCATTGATGAGGAACTTGTAACGACCTGAGTGCTCAAACATCAGGAGCCGGCAATTTACTGTAATATGGGTCACCTGTGTTTTCACCCTGCAACCTTTTTTTGCGACCCCGGCCCCTCACCTTTTTTGTTCCACCCGTATACCTGTTATGTTGACCCCTACAACTGGCTACAACGTCCTTTTCGAGCCGGAATCTTAGAAACGACTATTGCATTTATACTTGCATTAATAAGCAAAGGCATGTAGCATGCTTCAAGCTGCAACAAGTGAACCAAGTGAACATCCCCAAAACGACTGCTGGGTGAGAAATCTGTTTGCAGAGACAGTCTGAGATGCAAACCCCAAAGCGAGGCCAAAGGTCTTGGCATCCACTTCCAAGCCAGCCTTCAAACGCGACTTGGCAATAATAAATTTTAGCGGGTGCGTCTGACATGAATTCCACCGCAAGGCCGTAAGGGGATCAGCTTACTTCGATTTACAGCACTTATAGCCTATGGTTATGATGTACCTTACAGCCTAACTCTGAATTCTCAAGGATTCATAAAAAGGCAAAAAAATGCAAAACCGTACTCAGAAATGATGACTAGGAAATGCAAAAAAAAGGCAAGAAAAAGGCAGCTGGTCAAACAGAGTGCATATAAAAAAGCACAAACATTGCAAAAGGAAACCCAAAAAACGCAAACAAAACGCAAAACAACAGTTAAAACAAACGTAAAACAAAAGCGAACAAAACGCACAAAAATGCACATGCACAACCAAATTTCACACACCACCTTTTTTGTGCGATTTGTTTTCGATGTTTGTGCGTTTGATGTGCGATTTTGTTGCATTGTTGTTTTGCATGTTTTGTGCGTTTTTTGTGTGATTCTTTTTTTTCGTGTTCTCAAGGAAACGCACAAAAAATGCAAGAAAACAATCGCAAAAAAAGCAAATAAATAGCAAAAATTGCAAAGGCAAAGACGAGAACGTTTTTGATCGCATTTGTTTTGCTTTTTGATTGCGATTGTTTTGCATTTTTTGTGCATTTGTGTTGCATTTTTTGTGCCTTTGTTGTGCATTTGTTTGCATCTTTTGTGCGTTTTTTTGCATTTGTTTAGTGGACAAATACGTTTTTTTTTTCCCCGCATTTTTCGCGTTTTTGTTTTGCATTCCAAGGCATCCTTTGGTGACTTGTTTTTGCGTTTTCTGTGCATTTTTTTTCGGGATTGGTTTTGCATTATTTTGCAATGTTTATGCATTTTTTATGTTTTGCTGTGTCATCAGAACTAGCTTTAGCGTACATCATAAGCCTATGGCCTACTTATCTTGGTGAAACTTACCAAATGCCAAATGAAAACATAAGATTGCCTGCCTAGCCCTGATCCACGCAGACCTTCTCGAAATTGGTTGTTTCAATTTATTTGTCTAAGAGCAGTGGATCTCATTAGCCGCTAAGTAGCCATCAGGGGCGGAGAGTGGCCACACATGAAGTCAAAAGCCGATTGAGAACTGCTTGCAAAGGGAGCTGACACAGTGGTTGGATGTGGGCCCTCAGAGATTTCCTTCGCATGGGGTTCCAAATGAGGAGCGGAAGGCCAGCCTCAGCCAGACTTGATGAGACCCACAATGCCTCTCTCCATTGCCTCACCAGGCATGAGAGAGAAGGAACTGCATCAGTTGATCGGAGATGGACATTCAACATCACATAGTTCGACGAATAGGTCGACATGCCTTCTGACCCAACACATTCTTGGCAAAAGAGGACAGTGTGGTGAACACCTGTGAAAATCCGGTGTACCCCCGAATGCCATGACCGTCCGTCCTCGCCTCCCGCTCGAAAAAAGCGGCCCGCGGCCCGGCCCGACCGTCTGAACAGGTGACCCGATGGCGATCGAGGAGGCGACGCCTGACTTGTTCACAGGGCGCCATGGCGAAGTTTCCCAAGATCGTGGAGGCGAAGCCTTTGAGGCCTGACGGCACTGAGAAGTGGGGATTCTAGAGCCATGAGATTCCATGTGGAAACATGCTGAGGCAAAGCCAAAGAAATGCTCAAAGATGACATCAAACATCATCAAACCATAAAGCTGCTGCTCCTTCGTCTTCGTCGTCTTCTTCTTCTTTCACTGATTCTCGAACCTCACCTGCCAGGTGGCCCAGGGATGCACGCCATTTGCCCGCGCCAGCGACCGAGAGCATCTGCAGTAACGCACCTCGGTGGGTCGCGACCACCGAAACCGAAGCGAGTGTTGGTTGATCTATCTTTGAGGTGGAATTGTATGGACTGGTTAGAAATCCCAAGACTTGCTAGGTGCGTATCTGATCAAAGCACTTGACATCGGAAGTCTTGCGTGTTGGATTTCTTCCTTTCAAAGTAAGACTACACGGTTTGATGTCTCCCACGGCAAACAAAGCCGGATGAGGATGGTGAGGGACCGACATGACATACAGCGATCCAAAACTCAAACCTAGATCATGGGTGTGTTTTCTGTTTATTATATATTATTTGAGACACACACACATACACGATCATACACCAGAGCCGTCAGAAAGCATTGGCATTAGTTTCGTTGACAGGAAAAGGACTCCCTACATGGTGAGATGGCCTACATGTCATACTGAGTCTGGATCACGTGCCCACAAGCAAACCATGGGCCGAAACTGGTAGAGTAAGCATGGACAAAATGGATGTTGAAGCAGTTCAGGCTGCATCACTGCCCACCCACCCACCCAAATCCTTATGCAGCATTCTTTTCAAGCTTGCAAGGTTTGAATGCCTTTAGGGCGTATTAGCCATATATTCTTTGTACATGTCAATGAAAGCTTTGTGACAACCAAGGACCTTTTTGCTTTAGAGCTCCGGCCGCTTGGTTGAGAAAATGGGGCGATTCTGTTGACGACCTGCTTTGCAGCATCTTTCGCCGAAACTGGCATACCAAAGGGTAGATCTAGGAAAGGACTCCCATTCTTCTACTGCCCAGGACTCCCACATAACTCAGGGATGCTCCAAGGACACCAGGCTTGCAAGAGGGCTTTTGGGTTTCCCATGTACCCCATCCATGGCTTCTTGAGCTTCAATGGCTGGAGCAACCATATAGGGCCTTGAACAATCTAGTAATTCTAGTCAACACTCTGCAGGTGGGACTGTGATGTGTTTTGGAGTCTTAAACCCGGTTTGTCCTTGTCATAAAAATCAGCCACTGCCTTCGTGGACGTGGACCTCCGACCTAGACTATCAGGCGCCCATCAACGTCGAGTCCTGAGAACAAGGAGCGGCAACAAACCACGGCAAGCACCCCAGTGACCCCGGCAAGCATGTCTACACTACGTTCAAAAGAATCATGTGAATTACGAACCATACGCAGTTCTGTCGGTGCATTTGCGCGGATCCCACTGAAGACGTTCTTTTTTTTCGTCGGCAACGCGTGTTTCTCATGCTTGAATCCTTTCTTCGTCTGCGACACCAACCGACCCAATCACTCGAGAAAACTTTAAGTCTGTGAAGCAATGGAAAAACACACATTTCAATTGTATAATTGCGTTCATATGCACATTAAAACAGCTTAAAACAAGGAGGCCGGAGGCCACAATAATACTAAAAACAACACCCAAAGACTCCACATCCAGAATTCTTTTGGAACATCACAGCCAACGGAACCGGGGGAAAAATTTCTGCCCCAACGGAACCAGGTGCCTACGCTGCTACACCTTCCTCGTCTGAAATCCAAGTCACCACCGGCGTCACCGCGCAGTCTGCATGGCACGGGGATCGGATCACATGCCGCAGCTCCAGGATGGTGCCGCCGCTGGCATCCACGCATCGGTCGAAGGAAAACTCGCCAAGGCGTTCCACCGCCTGCCAGAAGAGACGAGGTCGCGGGATGGGATGAGATCGGATGAGTAGGAAAAGGATGGAAAAGGGGCCAAATGAGCTGAGCAAATCTCAACTAAGACCAAGTCTTTTGAAACATAGAACTGAAGCATGACATTCACTTGCTCAACGTTCTATCCTGGTCAACTCCTTGAGTCGCCTTCCCCCGTTAAGATCAACATCATCGATTTCCGGCCTGCCACTCGGTGCTCACCAAGCCAGCTTGGAAGCACTTGGAGAAAGCAATCCGGAACTTGGCCGCCGAAGCCACGTAGAAGCACACCTGGACGTGGTCATTGAGTGACTGACTCGGAGGAAGGGGTCAGAGGTTTCAACCGAGTCCCCACCGGGATTCAGCTCTGTGGGAAAAAGAACTGGAGCTGAAGATATGTGGCAGGATTTGGATGGAAAGCTTGTTTGTTGAACTCACATTCTGGAGTGATCGACAGCGCCGCAAAGTCGCATCGTCCTCGCAACTTGCAGAGTTTTCTCTTCCGAGCTTATCTTCCTGTCCTTCCAATTCGGCTGATACGGAAGAACCCACCGGTGACATACCGAACCCTCGCCTCGCGGCTCGCAGAGCTCGCGGAGCTCGAGCCAGACCAAATGGCCGCTTCATCGTCTTTGAAAGTGAAGGTCTGACGAAGGAAGTCTCCTGGGGATCAAAGCCATGTTGAATGACAAACAGTTCTTGGTCATTTCACATCCAATGAAAGGACATTGAATTCCAAGCGGAGAGTTCACATGAGTCCTCTGCAAACATGTCAATAACAATCGGGACTGTAAAGTCTTATTGAGTCTCAGACTCTCGTTTGAGGGCTCATTTTCGCATACATACATATATGCTCAGCATTTTCTCATACCGTTTTTCGATGTCCTGTCTCCGGGCTCTTTGCCCGACCCTTTCTTGAAAATTCTCGAACAGTCCAGCCCAGTCCGAGTTCCTGCTCCGAAGTGGATACGGTACCCTTCGTTGGACTTGGTCACTTGACAGGATAAGAAACCTGGCACGACCGGTATGGACCGGCACGGTCTGGGAGGAAAGCCGACCTGCCAATATTGGGATGTTTGCTTCTGACCCGGCCCATCTCTATACGTCACATCAGCAAATATCCATTGTGTAGTTCGACAATTGCAATGCAAACAATGCCCGTCCTTAGATCTATTGCTAAGGGTTTCACATGGTTGAGACTGAATAAGTATAGTGGTGAAATTGTGTAATATTTATATGATATATATGTATATAGATACCCCCTGGAAACAAAGAGCTTAGGATCTAAGAGTACACACATTAAGACCGGAGTACCATCCTAACATCCTAAGTCTCTGTATCTGCCGTAAAGAAAGGCAAATTGAACACCTGGACCATCCGGGACCGCTGGCTCCAAATGATGGCCACCTGGTTTCCACGGTAATCCTCTGAATCCAACCGCCGAAGCAGCGAAGCCAAGGAACGCTGATAAAAACCCACCAACTGTGCGGAGCATCCCACGGGCACGAGGCACCTCGCAAATTCTGAGGAACAAAGAGTGACACATGCAGATGCATATACAACAAGCTAGTTGGACAAACAGATAGATAGATAGATAGATAGATGGATAGATAGATAGATCGATAGATGGATAGTTGGATAGATGGATAGATGGACAAATGGATGGATGGACGCATGGATAGAACGATGATAGAACGATAAAACGATAGAACATTATAGAACAATTCCTTTGCAGGTGTCTTTCACCGATGTCTAGCCGCTAGTCTAGCCACGATGTCTGTCGTCAGGTAGTTCACCTGATCTCCCTTCGTCTATATTGGCTGGCTAGCCGGCTGTATACCTGGCTGTATGTGACACTCCCCCCCAAAAAAATTAGAACACCTTCAACCCGGGCCGCCCAATGGTGAAGTGTATTCTTGTCAAACAGCTAAAGGGATCCATTTCTGGGAAGCCTGGGAGATGTCATGAAGTTCCAAGGCGCAGCAAGTCCATGAGGCACACCACATTGGAGGCCTCCACCTTCTTGCCCAAGGCCTTCCAAATCCGATTGTTTTGGACAAGAAAGAACCATTGGATCAAAAATGAAAAAGAGCCTATAGGCCTAGGCTCTTTTTAGGTGCCACGGAAGGGTGCTTAATTTCAAGACCTCTGGGTCGTGGCCATCGGTGAAAATCAGTGGGTGACTCTGTGGTCAAAGCCTCAATTGCGCCAAAAAAAACCGCGATCTGCAAGAGAAGCTGCCCCAAACGAGGCAACCACACCAGTAATCAACGTGTCATTTCATGACATATAGATTCCTGTCCAGCCACATCAATCCATGTCCCAAAAACAGCACAGTGCGCAAGAATCAAGTGCAGTACCAGGGGCGTCGATTCTTTTTGACATGAAACAACATCCAACCATGCCATACTCCAGCCCAAAGCTCGCTTGAGCACCATTCTTTGATAGCTGCCCAGGCGCTTGTCGCAAAGACTTGGTGTAACCCTTTGGTGCCTGCGCTGGGAAAGCAGCACCCCCCCTCGCCCCTCAAATGACTCAACCAATGACCAGCGCTGGAGTTTGGACAATGGGTCGCGCCCACGGTGGAGGTGAACAAAGCTTGAACAAAACATGAAAAATCAGATTCGGTGTATGAATTGGGTTATGTCTGAAAGGAAGGGTACTATCCAGGGACTGGGATTTGCCACAAGTTACGGTAGCAGCAAGATTCCAGATTTGATTATTACTAGATTGATCGAAACAGCTCACCTGCACCTAACAAGTGATACATGCACCTAAAGGCGACATTCAAGTCTCAAAAAAAAACACTACACTACACTACCACTACACTGAAATAACCATGCTGGAAATGGAAGACCACCTGTTTGTAAAGGAAAATTGTCATCCAAGGCATGTTCCAGCTCCAGGATTCTTTCAGGGAGTGGATAAGGACCCTGAAGTTCCAAGGCTTCAATTGAACAGCTTCAGCTACACTTCAAGCCAAAACAATTCACCATGTAATGTGTCGTAGAATAAAGGGAAGCACACAAAATGTGCGCCGTCAGTTCCCAAAGGCCCCTCCTTTTCCCCCCAACGACAAATGTCCGCCTGATTCACCACCACAGCGTTCTGCGTGCCGGGATCTCGCAGCACCAGCGCGTCCGCTGCGCGCTCGTCGTGGCAGCACACCGCAGACTCCACCACCTCGTCGTCCATGGACCTGCGCAGCGGCGAAACATCGTCTGAACGCGTCGCTCTTGATGCATCCTAACAGCATATCATGCAAATATTAACAAATACTTTTCTTCGAGTGATCCCCACCATGACATTATATGATGCTTCAACATCACCAAGAAAGTGTCTATCTTGCATATACAAGCATATACACTAGCATTCTATCTAGCATACATTCTGGCACTCTATCTGGCATATATTCAGGCATTCGTCTATCTGGCATAAATGCCGACATTCTATCTGATATATTCTGGCGTTCTATCTTGTATATATTCTATCTGGGATATTTTCTGGCGTTCTATATATTCTGGCGTTCTCTCTGGTAGTCTATCTGGCATAAATTCTGAAATTCATTCTGACATTCTTTCTAGCACATGTTCTGGCGCTATGTGGCATATGTTTGGACATTATTATATAAACTATGTTGACATCTATTATGATATTCTTCCTGGCATAAACTTGGATATATCTGGCATATTCTGGCATATATTCTGATATTCTATCGTGCATGTCTTCTGGCATAGTTGCTGACATTCGTTCTAGCATTTTATCTGGTTCAGAGGAGGAGGCGAGGAGGAGGAGAGGACAGCTCTGATAGAATCTAAGAACCCTCACCTGGCAGGTGGGGAAAACATCTAAAACCCACCATTCCCTGACGACGGGAAAGCAAAAGCGTCGGCTTCGCGTGCCTACACCTCTTCCAGGTTTCCTGAACTTGCTCGACCCAAATGTACATCTGCCCTGGCCAAGTTGATGCTTCAGCAGGCCCATCTATCTGCTGTAGCCTGCGACATGGATCCAAGAAAAGCAGGGCAAGGTTGGCAAGTGACATAACATCTGCGTCCTTTTTTGTTGTTGTCTTTTCCACATTGTTCTAATCATTTGATTCCATTCGGCAAGACAGCAGCCTTAAGGATCTCATGAAACAAACATCCCAAAAGCTGTGCAACTGGATTTGGATCTGCATTACCAGGATCTCCGCACTCCCTGGCTCACCTGAGTCCTGTGGCGCCGATCTGCAATGGTTCACAGTTTGCAGCTCCCATGCCCTCAGCGTCGGCCAGCATCGATCCGTGATTTCACTGCGTGAACGACCCAAATGTGTTGTGAACACATCAGACACAAACAATAGACAATAGAATAGACCTCCCTGGTCAAAGGAACAATAGACTAAAGATGACTAAAGGATATTAAAAGCCACCGGTGGGTGAACCTTTGTACGACTTGAGGGCCTGAGAAAGGAGAGTCTTCCAATCCAGTAGGGTCATAAGCTTGATGCCGTTGGAACAACATCGGTGTTTGATTCTTGATACATGTCTCATCATGTCTCCGTAGTCAGTAGAATCCATGACTATTGAAGTCACAGTCAGCCAGTGAAACAAACATGTTCATTTCATCCCTCGTTGTTATGACTGCGCGAAGCAGAACTACAGAACATAGCGAAACTGAAAACTATATGTACGAGATGAAGAACACACACAATGTGCGACCAACAGCCGATCCCGTGACCGACAGTCGATCCCATCGGCCTCTAAAAAGAGTCGTCGCGTAGCATCCTCAGCCCGGGAGCACGCCACAATGGCCACAAGATGTGACACATGCTGAGACAAACAACAACCATGAAACATCATGAAACTGCGTTGGGTTATGTCAGCATGTTGTGCAGCGGGGTCTTCAGCAATTGTACTAGGGCATGGTGAAGAACAATACAACTTAAGCTGTGTTGCAGCTCAATGCAACAAGCCTCGATGCAAACAACAAACAAACTGCCAACCTGAATCCAACCCTTGCTTTTGCTCCACAAGCAAGCGTGCCCACGACCCCACCAACCGATTGAAAGCAAATGCGGCCACAAATGACACTGAAACGATGCAAAGCATCCCCAATGTTGTCAACATGTGGACATGCCCAACAGGCCACTGCTTGAAAGGGAGCAGCATCAGCAGCAGTTCTATGTTTGCCTAACCTTGCCCGACAACTTCATACACCGCGTGGATATGCCCATCCGGTCGGTTGAGTGTAGACGTCTTCAGATTCATTACAAGAAAAGCTTTACTTGAGGATGTTCCCCAGAAACACGGCGCCACACCATGCAGAAAGAGAGTGGGCCTCCCAGGCCAATCCTTTCGGTACAAAGGTGCAAAATAGCCAGTGGACAAACACATACACAACTGCAAAGATGCAGACACCCACAAATTTGACCTTTGAGTTACATCGAAGTTACATCGGGATCCCCCTGGTAAGTCTCCTGGTTCATCCTGGTTTTGATCCTCCTGGAGATCCGGGATCGATGATGGTTCGGACGAAGCTTCCTTGATGCCGAGGGTCTTGGGAGAAGCAAGGCATGCCGACGTGGCCGATCATCAGCAAACTGCCTCGCTGGTTTCAAAGTGGTGCTGACTTTAATGCCAATTCGCCTCATCACACCCAGATGAGGAAAGGAAATTGCATCTAAAGAAACACTTGGACTGTTCAATTGTGACAACAGTGTGATAGGGGATTCACTACCACCACCTATTGGTTGGGGATTGCCTTAGTCGGTATTCACTCACCTGCTGCTAGGAAAAGAATGAACTAAATTGAACTAAGGTTTCAAGTTGGATTGGACACTGGAGATGTAGCATGAAGCTCAAACTACTAAGAGGTGGGCATCTAAGACTCTAGGAACTGAGAGCTCTCCAAAAGCACTAGGCTCTCCGCCCTCAGTGTTTCGAGTGGGAAGATGCTCCACCGGAAGGCTCCACCGATAGTAGCGTCTCCCGGCCCCGGATGGCGGGGCTCCGACTGGAGGTAGAGATGATTCCTCTACAGAAGCAGTTCTGTCTGCTCATGCTACGTATCATAGATGTCCTTGATTGATGTCTTTGGCCTAAGATGCCCTAAGGGTAGGTCTGGTCAACTCACTTTCTATCCACCTGAGCGCGTCAAGATGAACCCAAGGTGGCGGCGCTGCCTTCTTCGACATCTCCAAAGCCTTCCCAGTCTCGTGTGCAGCTGCCCTCCTGAGTGCAGATTCGGATGAAAGAGTGTGGCTCAGGATGCTTATTACTTATTTCATCTTTGCTGGCTTTGCAAAATGGATGTGTGATGATGTTGAAGTGGCTGACAACTGAAATTTGTCAGTTTTCTGTAGCATTTCAGTTTCTATAGCATCGAGGGTCGAGTTGCTTGGCGATGAGTGTCGATTATATTTTGGTAATGATACAAAGAAAGCTAGTCAAGGTCACATGATGCCTTCACTGGCGTTGACAATCCCCGTTCCCCACCGGTCCTTTAGCTGCCAAACTCCACATTTCTCAGTGCATCAAAGAATCGGCAGGCATCAAGAGCTTTCGCATCCCCTCATTGCACGCTCCCATGCCTGCAAATGCAACAAAATGCTTTGGTGGGTTCAAACAATGAACATCAATCAATGGTCATGAGTCATGTGAGTCATGTTTAAACATTACATGGTTCAAGTCATCATGGAACCCAGTCGAACCACGTTGGCAAAGTTCGGCAAATCGGACATGGTTCAACCAAATAACACAGTCGCTGAGGATGTTGACCATTTAGGACAACAATTCTACAAGCGAAGCGAACAAAAAACTATAAACAAAGGCCACTGCGTCCTCCACCGAGACCACTGCGTTGGTGGACACTATGTAGCAAACAACACAGCTGGACTTGAGTAAATCCCTTATCACTTGGATTTGCCGAAGGGCATTCACCCACAGGGAAAATACAAATCACCTTGAGCAAAACCAGAATAAGCTCCTGTTAAGGGTCTAAGACTTTAAGATTATGGTGTACGCGTACACACAGTCTGTCAAGAAATTACACAGTAGCTACATTGAAGACCTACCCAGCAAGACACCAGTGTCTTTCAAATACCTCGTTCTGGTTGGGGCGAGCGATTGGCTCAGACTGGTTGAACTTGACCAAACAATCACTCATCAGCCAGTTCCTCCAAACACTTTTGATGGATACTGGTGAATCATTGGACCTACTTTCTGACTAGTTAGCATTCACCCTTCCAGTGGAAATAAATGACGTATCACGAGTTCACTATTCCTTGGCTCTTCACACGCACAAAAGAACAAGCCTTGTAAAGACTCCGGCAGCAAGTGCAGCAGGCTCGAGCTAGAAACAGCTATGCGTAGATCAGGAGACACAATTTGGGCCAAAACCGTGATGATCAAGTTCGATTCACTTCGCCGACTGCATAAAAGAAAGGAAATAACTCCAACCCATGCAGGACATGAAACAATAAGTAACCAAATCAAGAACCCCACTTCTTGCCCCATTGTAGGACATCCAACTACAGTCGGAACTTCTCCGTCTGTAAGGACAGCACCATGCGCGGCGGCATCCGGCCAGAAGCCCGTAGTTCTCATGTCCTAGCGGCCGTCGTCGCCCCGAAGGTGGACACAATTGAGATGCATAAATAGAGCAGGTGCTAAAGGCAAAAACAAGATCCAAAGTTGCCAAAGGAAATTCATTCTTGGACCGACTGGCATTTTTGATGTCTCTTCCAAATCGAACCCCCACTACCCCAGGGCAGACAAACAACTCGGCTCCTCCCAAAGCAGCATGGAGCGTTCCCATCGGCGCCCTGTCGAAGCTGGACTGGATGCCGGATGCGGGGTGTGTCGCCCTGTCTTGCACTTCCCTACCATGTCTACCAACGAAAACATCAAGTACTCAAAGCACAAATTCAACAAAGCACACGCATATGACGCATATGTGTATAATATAATATACAGTTTATTTGTCCAGCTGCTCATAGCATCTTCTCAATTACTAATAGTACAGGTCCGATTTCCTCGGGCTCCCAGCCCTTCACCAGAATCAGAATCAAGCTTGAAACTGTCTGGTGCAGAACCAACTGCATGACGGTGGAAGACCACATGTTGCCTGCTGGGTTTCTAGGCCATACATCCAATCTGGATATATCAGTGGTATTCAATGGTCTTCTATGAATTTGTAGGTGGTGTTCTAGGGTTTTCTCCGGTGTTGAGCACCACATCCTTTTCATCTCCCAAGGCTGAGCCGGAAGAAAAGATCGGGCCGTTCCCTCCATGCCAATGTGCACGTCTGGACACCATCCGCTCGACGAGGCGTATTCTCCGTACCGTCCGGCAAACGGTCTGCGGTCTGCGGCAAACGGTCGTCGCGACGAGTCGTCGCGATATATTATATATATATACAGTATATATATATATATATACGCCGCCTCGGGTGCAGGCGCTGCAAACGCTCACGTGAAGTGTAGCACTTCCGACCAGACCTTGGGTTTGCAGCGGTGGATTGCAACGAGCAGGTTGCAACGAGCAGGTTGGTGGGTTGAACATGGCTGAACATGGTTGATGGGTTGAGTGTCGTACTCAAAGAATTCACATGGCAAGCAAATGTTGCACATGGCATGATCAACGACCAACTTGTGTGCCACGTTTTTCACCGCTAGACTAGACTTTCATGGAAGTTCTTTCCACAAAAGCTCCATCTGTGCCTCTCACGTTCCTGGATGGAGCTTTTCAGAAGTGCCATGGCATCCATCCACAAACCAGCCTGGTGGTCGAGGTGAGGACGCTGCGAGGACATTGCGATGTGAATACACTCCCTGGGCCAGGGTGAAGAGATACAGGTTAATTGCATAGGGGCCAGCAGGCAAAACAGAATTGTTTGATTTGATCCACAAGTGGCTTCTCAAGTCTGCTAAGACATATCTATCCGAAGTGGTCCCTTCATAATTAAGATTCGTCCTCAAACGATCTTGCAGAAATTCAATATCCAAGACCAATGGACCTTCCATGTTGGTAAAAAATATCTGCCAAATTCCACAGAACCCAGCCTGGAAAAGAATCACTTTGCAATGATCCCCGAAACATCCAAAGTCGATCCTGCCTGTTCTCACTTTCCGGGTCGGTTGATACTGCAACCACAAGGTCTATTTGAACCTTCAGTCCTTTACATCCCCCTAGGTGTCCCTTGCAATGCGATGTACTAGTGAATGAAGTGAAGGATCAACTCATGCGAACCAAAAACAAGAAGAACCACGGAGCTAAACCGACTTGGCCAACGGCCGGGTCGTCGTTGGCTCCCAGTGTCACCCCGTGGCTTTGCCCAACGACCCGGCCCGACCTCCTCCTGGGCGGCACACAGCGCGATGGCCGCCACTTCATCGGGGCGGAGCACCTCGAGCGTTGCATGGGGCCGCCGCATCTGAAGATGCAGTTGCATCGGGCCGGCGGGACTGATCAAAGAGACCAGGATCCACTGAAGGGATCGATCTGAAAAACAATATGAAACAAAAAGAACCACATATATAATTATATATATAATATATTAATATAATATATTATATATATAATATATCATACTAGATATAATGTAAAGGCGACCCCAGGCGTCCATTGTTGGGGTCCCTACTCGTTCGTTCTGGGGCTGAGATTCCCAATCGACGGATGGTCGTGGTTGGGCATCTGATAATCATAGATCATAGATATACCAAGAGCTGCTGAAAGGATCAGAGATGCTGGTTGGGGAATTCGCCCGATGAAATCCAGCTTGTCCCGAACGGGGAACTAGAGCTATTTTAAAGACCTTCTGATGCCACCCTGAAACATACCTGGGAAATCTAGGAAATCCTAGGAATACAAGAAAGTGATAGAGGCCCATAGATTAGAGTCCCTCATGATTCCATTCGTTAAGAGTTCTGGCCAATCCGTCGCCTCGTCGCACAGTTCAGCTGTCCATCTCCTTGTGTCGCGCCGATGGCCGATCGTGGACGATGGCAGGAACACCCAACAAATGGTCGCCCGCACCCTACAGCCGCCCAAAGGAATCCAACACAAAGGCGTGTGATCATAAATTGATTGATGCAGAATTATGCACCAGGACCTTCCTTTCATGACCTCCCAGGATGTCGCTTTGCCGGTCACTTTTGTCGCTGAAAGCCAAGTGGATCGCGTCCGTTGTCAGAATGCCCAGCGCTACCAGGCATTCTCATTTCGATCGCCTTGCGAACTGAATATGGACCCTGAGAATTCACCGTCAAGACCCCTGAAATTCCTCTACTAGTTCATCTGCAGCGGGAGATCATCATACCCTAAGAACCACCGTCTCGTCCATCGCCAGTCGTGTGCCCAGCTGATCCAACCCTGCCCCGGTTGATAGCTGCTCGCTGTTTGATGATTCAACATTTGGTGTATCTCATCACCAGTAACAGTGGAGGATGCTGGTTAGTAAAGGCCTTTCCAAAAGACATAGTGATCATACACTGTGATCATCTTGGCACTGACTGTTAAAGGCTTACTGACTGGTCATGTCCATCCGTGGTGGATCTCTTCCTTCAACAGTGGCCTGCGGCTCAAGAAGGGTTCTGTTGGTTCTGTAGCCCAAAAGCACATGGGCAACATTGGCAACATGACCTCATAAAGACTCAATTCTAGCCACAGTCTTAATTGAGTCTTAACTGAAAACACGGGAACATGACTCAATAGCCATAGGCAACATGACCCCACGAAACATGACCCCATTGGGTCTCGAATTTCCAGCTGAACAAATCGACCGACTCCCTCAAACACCACCCGAGGTCCAGGTAGAGGAGCGGCTGCAGGCCAGCAGAGCGGCGTTGAACACCTAGCAATGCCATCGAATCAGGGAGAAGTCTGATCGAACCAAAGACATCCAAAGACTAATGTCGACTGTTGATTATACCCTATCATCCATTCTCCAGCATGTTCCAATGAGTTTTGCGTCAACTGTTGGATCATCTGCTGCCTCTTGGCTGGCGAGAGCAGTTGTGGCCATGGACCCAAGCAAGGACAAAGCAGGTGCCCACAACGCACCTGAAATCGCGTGGCCAACGCCATCGCCAACGTGAGTTCCATCCCATTCCGACTCCAGTGGGAAACAAAGAGCGACCCAGAACATGCGACAGGAAGTTTGGCTTTTGAGGCTTTTTGGTCCGAATATGTCCGAATACTTGCATGAAATCTCCCAAGAAGCTTGCAGAGTTGGGTCTGCTTTGGAGGGACTATTTGGAGCATCCGAATCATTGGAGGCGCTGGACATCCTGTGAACTTGAGCTGTTGGATCACCCTAAACTGACCTGAGTTGCTGATCCCAATCGACACAGGCGAGATCGCACATTTGGCACACACGACTCATATATATATATATATATATTATATGGTACCCCCCCCAAAAAAAGAACTATGTTCACATCACTTTTGCTGGTATTTGCAATATGTTGTGTCTATTTTGGGTTGTCTTTTGATCCTTGGTTTTTTTGGGGGGTACCATATATATATATATATATTTGTGCACGTAGGTTGCATGACTTGTTTGTTCACTTTGGAAGGAATGCAGTCAGAATGCGTTCAATGCATTCAGAATGCATTCCTGCCCAATACCAAGACCAAGATCCAAGATTTGCGCAGAAGTCTTGTGGAAAATCTTGGAAATACCAAGATCCAAGATTTGCACAGAAGTCTTGAGGAAAATCTTGGAAATACCAAGATCCAAGATCCAAGATTCCCACAAGACTCCTGGCTAAAATCTTGGATCTTGGTATTTCCAAGATTTTAGCCAGGAGTCTTGTGGGAATCTTGGATCTTGGATCTTGGTATTTCCAAGATTTTCCACAAGACTTCTGTGCAAATCTTGGATCTTGGTCTTGGTATTGGGCAGGAATGCATTCTCTGGCATTCTCTGGTAGTGAGAAAATTGCACTAAGTACATTTTGATCCTGGAATATTACTGATTACCGACATTTATTCCTCATTCAATTCTAATTAACAACTAATTCAACTCTAATTTACTTCTATGAATTTTAGCGCACATACAATTTAACTAAATTCTAAGCCAATTCTTATTCCAATTTAAAATCACTTGTATTTCCATTTAAATTTCTAAGTTGAGTCTAATTGAATTTTAAATGGATTCTAATTTGAGTATGTAACATAGTTCTACTTTAAGCCTAAGTTGAGCCTAATTGAATTCCAATTTAAGTCTATTTAGCTTAACTTCATTGTATAGACATTCTAATTCAGTTTTTATTCTAATTTACTCATTTCTATGTTAATTCTAATTATGTTTGGCTATTTTAGATCTAATGGAATTCAAACTTAAATCTAAATTTGAATCTGCAACGTGCTTCTAATTTAAATAGAAAATGATCCTACTTGAACTTTATATAACTGAAATCAAATTGAGATTGCAAATTAGATCTAGTTCAATTCTAATTGAACTTAGATTCCAATTTAGTTCTAAGTCAATACTGTTCTACTAGCCAAGCTCTAGGTAAAACAACTCCAATTCAATTCTACCTTAGTTCTAAGTCAATTTCAATTCAAGTAATGGATTATTATTCAATGTTTTTCTTTCAACTCTAATTTAATTCCAGTCTACTGTACTTCTAATTTAGTTCTATTTCATTCCATTTTGGGTTCAATTGTAACTTTGACTCTTCCAATTTACTAGTAATTAATTTCCAGTGTTAATGCCTTTATACGGTTCAGATTCAATTGTTTTACGCATCTAATTTTACACTATTGTCATTGCAAATTAGGTTTGGTTTCTATATGTCTAATTTCATCCTATATTGATTCTAGTTCAATGCACATGGACTTCTAATTCAGTTTTGGTGTCATTCTAGAGAGTGGGTGTTGCTGGTGGTGAATTAATTCATTTAAGAAAGCACATTCTTCTATATTGGAACAACTACATAAAATCTCTCATGTTCAAAGTAACACCACTTCTCTAGAAGTAAATGAGAATTTCACTCAAATTAAAACCAAATTGAAAAAGAATACACTATTAGAATTGAATCTGACTTGTATAGCAATGAAGTTAGAATTAGCTTGAAATCAAATTAAAATTAGGCTTGCATTGAATCCCAAGTAAATTAGAATCTATAGTGATAGACCTTTGAATCAATATATGACTTACAAATAATTGAAATAGACTCAAATTTGAATTTGAATATACAAAGTAGAGTAGAGTTGAATATACAAAGTAGATTACTCCATCCAAGAACTGTTTAGTAAACACATAACCTTATGGATTTGGACATTTTTGTAGTACATAGTTAAATGAACAAATATGCTTACCATAGGTTTTTTTTTTGGGGGGGGGGCTAGCATATATATATATATATATGTTAAGCTGATGTCTCCATTCCTGCAATTAGGGTGCCTGATCAACAGTAATATATGCCGTATGATAATTGTGTTGTAAGGTGCACCAACCTCTTTCTGTGCATTTAATCTACATATAACAAATCAAGTCCTCAAGTTCTCCCCATACACAGTGCGCTTGACATATTTTCCATGTTGCTCCATAAACCAAACCACAAACGACTGCGAGCAAACGATCGATAGGCGTTGAGGGTGAGGGCAGGTGTTCAAACCATAATCCTTCTGATTGCCCGAGGTGCAAGCTATTTCAACCTGAAAAATCACCATCTATATTCTGCATACAAAAGCATGGGAGGCAAAACAGTGCGCTGGTTGATGAGTAACCGCACAAAAACATTGCAAACCACAGGACCTTGTTCAGATTGTAATAGCGTGGGAAAATACCTCTAGACTCTAGAGACTCTACACATTTGGGGGAGCCCAGCAAAAAATGCAATCCCAGCTCCAACAGCCTCGGCTTAGTGCGGAGGCGGTAGAACCGTAGGAGACCACAGTGAGCTGCAGGCAGCGCCTGAGCAGCTTCTGAAAAAGGACAAATAAACTGTAACATTGTTTGATATTGTTTTGTATTGTATATCATATTAGATCAAACTTATACAAATGACAATATAACATTTGATCAATCAAACATACAATATAAATTTATTATACAGTATAACAATAGAACACATATTCATTGTCTATAGCTTGTAAGTGCTACGTGATTGCGGATCAAAACCGAGGGACCCTGGACCCTCCCAAAAAAGACCGAATTAACCGCCAGTGAGGTCAACTTGACTACCATGGTTTTGGGGTGTTTGTTTGGGGTGTTGGTTTCTGATCCACATAACTGGCCATGTACTGTATATTGCAGATTAACAAAACAGGGGCCTCGAAAATATTGTTCTCGAAAAGGCTGCTTCTGCCGTCCCCACCTCAACTCCCACCAAATACAGCAATTTAAAACCTGCATGAATCCATTCCTTTGACCTACAATTTAATGCTCAGCTTCCAATCTTTCCTCCGCTGTACAGTAGCTTACTGGCTCATGAAACAATCTGGATGCTTCATTTCAGCCAAACACACCTACCAGTAGTCCCAAGTATTGTCTCCTTCATCCCAAGTATTGGTGGGGAGCGACCCAATCCTACAAAAAGATCCTACAAGTGTTGCGCCAATCATCGGACTCCGGATTTCTGAAAAAATGAAAGAAGGTCACCGTCTCCGCTGAAAATCCGATCACCTCCAGTCCGTCCCCGTCTCCACCTGGAGGCCTCGGAGAGAAGTTTCAGGGCCGCCCTGGCGAGCGCGAAGCCGGTGGCAGAAGTGCGGAAGGAGCGGGACGCCAGCGGTGGTGGACTCGGGTGGCCTGGGAAACCCCAAACTCCATGGGACCGGCATGGCAGCCATGGCATCGGAACACGCATATAGTTTCTAATTATGTTTGTTTAGATCTAAGATCATAATTGATCATACGATATCATATGACATGGGTTGGCTTCAGGATGTTTCAGGGGTCCATGTTGGTCCTTTGCTGCCTTTGGCAAAGCAAGGCCCAGCAGAAGGGCCGCCAGGGAGCCGCATATACATTCGAAGGATCTGAAGGAGTTCAAGCTGGATCGACTGACTACACTCACTTCCCAGGCCCAAGTGAGATCAGAAAGCTGGACAAAGCAAAACCTGATCTAAACTTTAATATCTAAACATCTAGCATTCATGATGCCACCGCGCCCTTGATTTCCCACTCCAATCTAACAAGTACGTGTCCCAATAACGAAGCAGAACAGAGTCACAGTATTGCGATATCACACATCGTAAGGATCATCAATCCCCTCTGTTTTCCTGTATGGCCAGGCTCACATGATCCCAAAATGCTTAGTTTCACGTGATTGCCTTTGGGGAGAGACATTGCAGTAGCAGTATACCATGTATGTTCACTTGGGCACTGCATAGGTTCTCCCGTCTTATCCGTCCCTCAGGCCCCAGCTGAGGCTTCTCGGCATGGTCCAGGGCGTTCAAGAGCACATTCAAACCTCGGTGTCGCACCGTTCGCAACGGAGAAGCACGGTTCGCCCAGAATGCGCGGATGCGAAGGCATGGAATCTATGGGGTCTATCATGGTCTATCACTAGCACATGGCTACCCCAGCTGCTAAGGAAGAACCTCACCTCACTTTTGGAGGCAATCGCCCGAACCAAAAGCGAGGTTGACATTGAGGAGCCGCTTGCTTCGCCAAAGAACCCCTGGCCACCCTGGCAGTCCTCTTGGTGGACTTTGGTATCTGACTGAGCAACTTCGATGCAAATACCGATCTCACTGATGAGTAAGCTTAAAGGCATCATGTCAAGCAGTGAGATTTCTGCAAGCTGTTTCTTCTGTTTGTTTGAAGCGCGCACGCGTATTGAAATTCTGGTCTCGCCAAATCGCGTGACATGATTTGCCTGACAACGAGTGTACCGTGGGAATTTGCAGAGACTCAGAAATGAACCAGCACTGCACCATCGCCAAAGCCATCTCCAAGCTACTCAGCACATCCGGGATCAGTGACATGTCCAATGCGAGGTCCTGGTCAAACAGAACAAACAAAATCTAAAGAAAGTCCCTGGACATTCCACATCTCTGCTCCCCAACCAGCGGGGGCTAAGGAAAAGCCACAGACCGTCCGAACGTGGCCACGCGGACAGGGTGTGTGTTCAAATATAGGGAGATCTCCCAGTGCGACCCCCTCAAACGTTTGGGAAATCGACTAGTCTACCCAGCCAGGGCCAACATGGGCCAATGGCTCTGCCCCTTTAAAAAGAAACATACAGGACGATTCCACACGGTAAAGCAGGCATCTTTTTC
>CAXAMN010022529.1:936830-953457 GCA_963970005.1 Durusdinium trenchii | reverse complement strand
TGAGGGTGGTTCATTCCAAGATTCCAACTTATGGGCACAAGCATTTCACGTGTTGCCCTGGGCATTTGTTGCTGTTACCTTGCCCATCCTTAGTCAATGTTACTTGTTCGCCATCCTTCAGGACTACGGCCCAATCACCCAACAGAAAACTTCAAAAGGCGCTCCACTCCGCCAACCCCGCTGAGTGCCGCCCTCGGACCCACGCGTGTCGACGGTGCCGCCGAACGAGGACCGTGGTCCGGTGGCCAACCCTCCAAGCACCCCAGCGATGTCCGCAGGCAGTCGGCGAGAGAGGCCGCACGACCTCTGTGGTCGACCCGTACGATGGCAGTCGGGCGAAATGAAGGACGAGTAGAGGCTACCCGAAATCTACCGAACTCATCTCATGTTGCCACTTATGCGCATTGAGTCCTGGGTAATTACAACATCATGTTCTCTGTGAACATCTGTTTCAGAGTGTTCCTGTCTCTCTGTTAAGGCAGCCAAGGGAGGTCTACATTGGGCGCGTGGCCGTTCGGGCCGCCAGGGGGGCTCGAACGGAACCGCCGTTCCGGCGTGTCGGCAGAAAGTCTCAATGGGTCGAACGTCATCACGACCGAAACAAGCATCGATTTAATGATTCAGTACACTAGTGATGACCATTGTTTGTCTTCCTGCACCTACCTTATACTATATATAATAGATCTATATAGGAACAAAAGGTTAGGCACCAGCCGTGTGACAACAAGAAAACACATTGACATCGAAAAACAATTGCTGTAACCTGCTGTGGATTGTGGTCCTCACCACTCTCCAACATCTCGGTGCTTTCGGGACTTCTTCCGACCTCGGGTCCCTTCCGTTGGCTCCTTTCCAGGTCGCCCGGACAGCATGAGCAGCGCAATGCTCCAGGCCACTCGGCAGGAACCCAGCCCGGCCTGGCCGCTGGGTGTGTCCAGAGAGTGGGCGGTCGCTGGGAATGCCTTGAAGCTTGTTGTTTTGCGTATGGTACTGGTATTGGAGTTGCAACAGAACCCTCAAAATGACACAAATACCCAGTGACACCACGTAATTGGCAACCTTCCACCTAAAGTTCCAAACCCGCAAGACTATATGGCATAGCTATGGCATAGCTCTTACACCGGGTTTAATTCATTTTTGTCGACTCTGCCAGTCCTTCCAGTTGGCCAAAGCATGAGGGAGTTTTGCCGAACAAAGGGTGTTGGTCTCAGGAGATCTCACCTGGATCTACCTGAGAGGTTACACTCCCTGCAACAAACCTGATGTCGTGGACAACACCCCACCTGTCAGACTATACAGGGGACTGACCCCAGGGCATGCGACCCACGGAACCATGCGATCCACAGGGGCACGGACCAGATGGTTTTCAGGGAGCGGCTCTTGTCTATTCTTTTGGGTATCAAACAGGTTACGAGCTTGTGTCAGTCTAAACATGGCAACAGTCTACCTTGATGCACTTGGAGCTGGAACACCAGTTGTGCCGGCTAAGCCTGTGCCCAATGTGATGGCTAGGCCGCTGTTACAAAAGACGTCTCTTGTAGTTTGGGATGTGCAGTTGCTACCCCCTCATGGACATTGTTTAGCTATCTGGCATTTCCCTTGACTTGCAATGCAGCCATATCGCTTTGAATGTATGTTGTTCAACACATTTCCGTGCGCAGGTTTGCTCACAAACGGTGTCTGCTCTGCTTTTCACAAGGAAGTATTCAAGGAGTTCTTCAAAAAATGACAGCATCTTCATTCACAACTGCAAAACTTGACTCTCACGCCGTTGAAAGAACATAAAGGCACTTTTGTGCCCACAAATCCTCCAAAAACCAGGCATGCCAGGGCTACGTTGAATGCCACCAATCTTGGCTTTGGGGATCGTGTCCGCAGCAGGTCCAGTGTCTGGCATCCGACAAACATCCGCGTAGGAAGGAGAGTTGGCACTGGGCGGAGAGAAACTAAAACAAGGTGGAGATAGCCACTACAGTCTTCATCCAATTGATCTACCATTCAGAGATGTTACAATCCTCCACTGCAAAGAGTTGCCAATGTCGAGAGCCCTGCGAGGGGCTGTTGGTCACATGTCCGTTTACCACTGGCGTATCAGGACATCAAGTACCACTCCAATTCGAGCAAACAAACTACTGTATGTTCCCAGCAAGCGGTTTTGCCTCCCACATGGGATGGACCTCAAAACCAAAAACGATGATGTTCCGTAAACGTTTATCTCTTCCCTGCAAACGGTACCGTGTGCTGGTTTCTTGCGACCTCCACATCCCCAAAACACTCAAGGCTCCAAATGCTGGAAAGACCTTCAGACTCTTTTCACGAAGCACACAATCCAATCCAAAACTTAATATCAACTCTCCCTGAAACAATCATGGAAGTGGAAAACCACCGGTTTGTAGAGGAAAACAGTCTTCCAAGAGGCCATGTTCCATTTCCATGTTTGTTGGAGGGAGGGTAGCTGAATAGCTGAGCTGAATCTTGAAAATGATTTGCGATATGTAAGTAAAACATAGTAAAACTATGTTTTTATTCAAACAAAAAACACTGCACAAATGAGTTTGGGATGTGGTTCTCTCATGTTGAGTTTTGGTTATTTTAAAACAGTACGTATCCAAAGTGAAGAACAAAATAAAACCCACGAACCCGAATGCACACACGCACTCGAAAACAAACAAACAAACATTGTTTCACACTCTTGTGGGACACTCTTGTAAGAGGTGGTCTTGTGGGAACCTCTTGTACGACACTCTTGTAAGAGAGGAAGAAAACTTTGAAAACAGAAACCAAGAGAGGAAGCTCGCAATCACATTTATGTCCTGACCGCCTGCGATCCTCAAAAACAAACACTCCGCTTGAGAGAGTGGACCCGGTGAACCCAGTGTTTTTCCACTCACCATCCGATCCTAAACAACATCCAAAGCTGCTTCCCCAAAACCGGCGCCTCCTGCCACAGCATCGGCTTTTGACATGCACTCAGCAGGGTACCGTAGGTCACCTACGTTGCCAGCACAGCTCCGAAGATCACTGGATTCCACTTGAGAGGGGAGGAAATTCACAAATGATACCATGCATCTACCCTGGAACAGGTTCCAAGAAAGAGGTACCAGCAAAAAGTTGGAACATGTTTTTTAGTGTTCAAACAATGCACCATCCATCCCTTGGGGTCTTAAAAGGGGTCTTAAAACACCCGTCAGCTTTTTAGCCTTGGTCAAGAGAATGGTCAGAAAAACTACTCTGCAGAAGCTCTTCAAATAGGACGACAAAAGGGCCTCGCCATCGCCATCCTCTCTTTCCCGCAGGAATCGGGATAGAAAACCGGTTCGTGCTTCACCTGGTGAATGAACATCCCCTTCAAACAGTGATTCCTTTAAACGTTAAGGTCAAATCCATTTGCATGCGAGTCTTCCCCATCTCAGTCCCACATCTTCCAATGCGGCCACCTCCCTTCAGTCTCGGCTGTGCCTCATTGGGGGAGATGGCTCGACAAAGCATGTCCTTCAACACAGGAACAAACAGCACAGCAGGGCAAAACCCCAAAGACTAGAACTGGAGAGTTGCGGCGCACTGCAAGGCGGGTTGGCCAACTGAATCCCCAAATCAAAAACCTGATTCGATTGGAGTTGATGATGCAAATCAACTAGGACTCAATGATGTTTGAGGGGTTTTTGGTGGCAAACTGGACCTGCAAGGAACATGGGAACCCGAAAATCCACCATCCTGTTGCAGGAACGGCGTCGTTGCAGGAACGGCGAAAAGGCCGTTCAGGCCAAGCCACGAAGGCCAATCCCCGTGATGCCCTGCCATTCCCCCACTCCTCCAGGAGAGCAAAGGCAGCAGTCCATGCAGCCGCCTGAAAACCACCGCGCTTTCGCGCGTGGCAGACCCTCAAAACTGCATATTCACCATGACTTACTTCACTAGGCAATGGAATTCACTCACTTGGAAAAACACCTGCAGTGTGACTGGTTGTAGAGGAAAACTGTCTTCCTCTAGTTTCGAGCTGGGGAGTCCGAGCATCAATTCTGAGTGGTTTCTGACTTATTCACCTGAAGAATCGCCTGTTGATTCACATTCCCTTCGGCTCACACCGTCTCACATCGTCTCGCTTGAATCCATCAGGGGGAACCCCTGTCCGGAAGCGGCGCAGGGAGCTTTCCGCCGAGGGCATGGCATCTGAGAGGATTTGGAGAGAAATCCCAATGGGTTGGGATAAATCCTCACCATTTAAAGCCACCCCTGGTTGGGAACATGTTGGGACCTCAGATGGTTGGGATTTCTCATTGGGATGGAACATGGTTGGAACATGTTGGGACCTTATTCCACTAATGATCAAACCCCCCCCGCTGCGAACGACCTGATTTCGGCAGCCTTCTGGGCAACGGCCAGCAAAATGCTTATGGCTATCACATCGACCTGCAAAGGGAGCGTAAACGAGTCTTGCTCTGTCAATGTTAAGGGTTCACATTGCAATCCAAAAATAACGTCTCATTGGTCTGAGGATGTCTGAGGTCTTGTGTGACTCATGATGTTGGGAGATCCCTGAGATCCATCTTGTTCGTGCTGCTGCAGTACACATCTCATGTGTATGTGAAAACAAGTAGATACACAAACTATCTGCATGTATTATATATATATCTACAGCGATGTTTTCTGCCAATCAATCCACTAGCAAACAGTACACCACGAGCAACCAGCCAAAACAGTTGTCATCACTGGAGCTGGTGTCAGTCAGGAAATTCAGAACTAAGGGTTCATGCTCTCAGGTGCCTCAGTCTCCCTAATCATCCAATACTCTGATGAACAGGAGAGCGCCAAAGTTGGCATGTTTAAAATGGACCCAACAACCGTGTTCAAAGGACAAATCGCATAAGCTGCGTATTAGCCCGTATTAGCTGCTTTGCTCTGTGGATCTCCTGCCAGCCAATGCTCTACTAATTTATTTGAACTCTTCAGGACTCTTAGCAAAAATCCTGGCAGTTGTTCAACCACATCTTCATCTTTTACAACAAACAATATGACGCCAGGATCGCGGACTGCGCGGACTCACCTTCACTGACTCGGCGATGGCGTTTTCCAGAATTTGAAGGCCCTCTTGCCACGATCGGCGTGATGTCGTCCTGAGTGCGAAAGGTGTGGATTCCTGTTAAGTATCCAGAATCAGTGAACAACAACAGCATTTCTTCAGTAACTAAGCAGAATTTGTGTCTTTAGGCGTGCTCCTGGATAGCTGTCCGTGGGCCTCCCTCCAACATGTTTATATCTATTTCACGTTCATGTTAATTTGCGCTGTTGCTGCAATAGAAATCACATGTATAGACAACTGAATAAAGCGAACAAACGTATAATATCCTATTGTAATCATTTAAATATGAGCGTGTTACTACAGTAAGCATAACATGAAGCAAACACAAATATCAAAGTATCCAAAAAAACAAATAAAATTAAAACAATATTCAATATTTATCTGGTGCTGTCAAGACAGGTCCAGGTCTGACATTGTTTATGGTCAGTTTTAGCTAAATGTCAATATGATTGTCTTCATCTTTAAGCATTATTATGAGAGGGTCATATTGAAAATCACCAATGACTGAAATCAATATATATATATATAATAACACTCTAACACCACACATAGCTACAACAAACGGTCACAAGGACTGCTGTGATGCGTGCATATGCTGTGTTGCATAAGCGTGTTGATCCTCTTGGTTTACCCGACAACTTGTGTAATGTGGTTGTCGCTCTTGCGTGCACCTCGCTCTCGGCCTTTTATGGATTCAGTAATATACCGCTATAATTATCTATTCATTGTCCCAAACATAAAGATCTAGAACAGGTTGCGTCTATTCTTGTCATGGAATAATGATGAATATTGTAATGTCACAAATTACGAACAAAAAACTGCTTGAGACTTGAAACACTCTCAAACCCCCTTTGCCAGTCGATGATGTCCACAACATCTTGTCCGCGCCACTTCAAAGAATTATGGACTCTTGTGCAAGTCCCAAACAGGGACTCTGATTCTATGGAAGTGGAGCATATCCCCTCTGCCTTTCGGAACATCTTGTCTTCATCCACCCAAGCCGTGCGACGCATTCAGCCAAGGGTACACTCCCGAAAACTAACATGAACCCTGAGCATGGCACTTTGAAAGACTGTAAACCCAGTGGTTTCCAGGATCCAGTCTTCAGCGGGGTACCCTCTGCTGCCAAAGCTTCTGACACTCCCGGAGCCGCTGCGTGACTTCTCGTAGCCGTTTCTTCGACATGACCTATTTGCTGCTGGCTCGCCAGTCACGTGGCAAAGATGGCATGTTGCACAGACCATGGGAATCTTCATGTTTGAGGCCTTTAGCCTTTAAATGAAAAACGAGTGGACGTCCGTGGTCTCCAATGAAATCCTTAAGACTAGTGCAAACTCGTTCAGTCTCCAGACTAGCTCACACTTGCCGGGCGCAGCTCCTTCAGGCTCCGGCTCTGGCCGAATCGCCTGTCAAGTGCTCCGCCGGCCCGGCACAAAAGGCTCATGCGCCTGGCAATGAACATCGAGTCGAACATCTTCGGCTTTCCTGACGTCTTCCTTTCATTTGAGCATTTTGAGCACAGGCGCAACAATGGCCACCTACGGTAGACCTACCGGGCGGTTTGAACGTGGGTTTCACCTACATGTTTGGTCCACCAGGCTCCCCTCTATCATCCTCTATCACCATCTGACCTCCCAGCGGTATTGCCTAAAAACGCCTTGGCAGGGCAGGAAACTCTCTTCACCACCCCAAACCATGGGGACCCAAGGCTCGCCATGAGGAATCACGAACTTGCCTTGCGAAGCGAAGCAAGCCTTGAGCAATTTGCTTAGAAAAACAATCATAAGTCTGGATGTCAACTTTTCTTCTTCCCATTGGTCTTGAATCAACCTATATATATTTCAAGACACTTCCATATTTCATGTCTTGGAGGTCCATCAGATCCAGTGGATCTAGTGACCAAAATCTTAGTTACTTGGCTCCCGTATTCTCCAAAATTCATGTCTTTCACCTTTGAAGCGGTGGCGCCCACAATCCTGAATCGCCAAGTCACCCAAGTCTCACAACTGTGCCCCCTCAAAGAGAATCGCTCAATCCATGCTCCCTACCTCCTAAATACCTCTCATACTATTGACATCCACTGAGACCGGACCCTGTGGCCAGGGCGCCTGCACCGTCTGACCTGTGGACGACCGGGTCACAGTCTCGTGCACCGAGACATCGAAACGCTGGCGTCAACGGTAGCGTCAACGGTGGCGTCAACGTGCCCCGGGGGTCGTCTGATGGTGTCTGGTTCTTTGAGTGTTAACAAATGAACAACGCACGGAAATTGAGACCAAACATAGACCCCAAACATAGACTGACAACACACTGAACCAGATAGAGTGACAACACACTGTTCCTTGAGTGGGGGACGAGTAGTGTTGACTTCCTAATAGTAAATGGCCCGTGAATAATACTAAATCTTTTCAAACACCAATAATAAATGGACCTCAAATAATACTAAATGTTTTCTGGGCCTTGATTTTCAGCTGCTTCCAGACCTTGATTCATCCAAGCTGATTCTGAGCTTTCAGCTGATTCCAAAACCTGATTATTTTGTGGTTTCCTTTACTCTGGAATGTTGATTTGGCTGCTGCATGTTCCTTTTAAAATTGCTTATGTGGGCATTGCCATTTGTAACCTGAAATCAACCCACAAAGACCCCCCCACGAGCAGCCCAAACCTTCAATTACTCCAGACCTCAAATAATACTAAACAATCCTTGGCGGTTGACTTTACAATTCCTTTATTTATATTTCCTTTTGGTTGAACAGCTTGAGCTTTATGAAGGCGATCCTTTCTGGATGTCTGATTTGGCTGCTGCATGTTTCTTTTAAAATTGCTTATTTGAGCATTGCAATTTGCAACCTGAAATCAACCCACAAAGACCACCCCCCACGAGCAGCCCAAACCTTCAATTACTCCAGGCCTCAAATAATACTAAACAATCCCTGGCTGGTTCTTTTCGTGATTTCCTTTCCTTTCCTTTCATTGTCCTTTCAATTTCCTTTCCTTTCCTTCCATGTTCCTTTCATTTCTTTCCCTCTCCTTTCATTGTCCTTTCAATTTCCTTTCCTTTCCTTTCATTCTCCTTTCAATTTCCTTTCCTTTCCTTTCATTGTCCTTTCAATTTCCTTTCCTTTCCTTTCATTGTCCTTTCATTTCTTTTCCTTTCCTTCAATCTCCTTTCCTTTCCTTTCATGTCCAATTCAAATCAATATTTTCTAGGATTTTTCTGGATTTCACATTATTTCGGGCCCGCACTTGATCAAGGGGGGAGGGGGGGGGGTTATTATTAGGAGGTGGACATTACACTGAATTGGACAACACACATGTCGTACGTGATGCTAATGATGAGGGCCGGCAATTTTCACACCCCAACTTGCCTCGACGCAAGAAGGCGTGCGATTCCGTGCAACCAGCCTGGCACGCAGGCACCACCAAATCACTGTGCGGACGCAAAACATCAATAGAGTTTGTCTTCTGATGTTACTTGATGGTAGTTATTGTTGAAGTTAACTTCAATTCTCCCCTGGTTCTTCATCCAGTGAATCACGGGCCCAGCATTTGCAATTTATTTATATTATATATAGTGGGTTTCGTTCAGACTTGGAGATTGTAGATGGTCAATGACTGATATAGAGGTATTGATCTGCACGTCCCGCGCCTGTGATGAAGGAACACTTTCAGATCGCGTAGTCTAAATGTCAACGTGAGTGTGAACGAACATGGCACCAAACACAACACATGACCAACGAAGACCTTGAAGATTGAATTGATTCCCATCTTATACAATTTCTGTCAAACAAGCCTAATTTAAGCCGAGCATATCCCACATCTGCCAACAAGCAATGCACTTCTCCAAGAAGGGTTTGGTAGGTCCGTTAATAAGTAGCTGTCGAAGTCTTCATCCCCCCATCAGCCTTAACCTGCATGGTGCAAATCGCTCCTCACCTGGTCGTGAAGTAGCACTCTCCAGCGCTGTTGGATGCGGATTAGCTCTCAGGATGATCCATACCTTATATAGGTAAAGGCCTTTCTCATCCTTTCTCTAAAATAGTTTTATAGTGATATAAGTATGGTATGTAATATTTTATAATGATATATAAATGTTTACATATGTTTACCAACTGTTGCAGCCTGTTGCAGCTAACGGGACAGACCCGAGATCTCGAGACCCAGCTGTTGCAACTAACCCGGGCGTCTGATTTCGACTGGGTCTCGAGATCTCGCGAACAGACTGGGATGTAAGGAAGAGGGCCAACACAGGTCATTCATTCAGTAGGTTTTACTTGTGCAAGATCAAAACAAAGAAGTTGTCCATGACCCAGGTAAATCAACTTTCTTTCCTCCTTGCAAGTTCGCAAGTTCAACCGAAAGCCTAAACAGTCAGCCTATTTACGCTATTTAGGGGTGCAGTCATGGTGACCTGAATTGTCATGGTATGTCTAGCCTCAGTGCAGTCCGGCCAGTGCCTTTGCCGCATGCCGCGCATGGGACGGCCATGGCACGACAAAACGTGGCCACTCGTCGCCCAAATTGGAAGGAACCAACACGCTGTGGTGTTCTGCGAAAATGAGGCTTTGGTGTCTTGATTCTCAACCGGGGTTGGTGGATGATAGTTTGAGTAGCTGTGCCATGTTGTCTCGAATTTGCATGTTTGAGTACTCTTAAGAGGCAGGTCTCTTGCAAGAGGAATGCCTTGCTAGAGAGTAATTGTGGAGACAATAGACGCTGGACAGCTGAAGAGTTATTTGTTCACTTCCTGGATGATCCAAGAAGTGCTGAAGTTTGAACGCACAAACAAAACACACTTACAAACTACACATGGATCGGCATTAATAAATAAAGACACCATAGACAAAACGACAGCTGCTAGAAGGTGAATCACATGCCATCACATACCATCACATGCCACATGGAGTCACATGGAGACACCATGATCCTAATGTCAACCTTGGATATGACATGATATTACAGCCCAAACTTGAGATGTGCAGAACTCGATCTCTCGGGCAAATTCGAATGCCTTCGCAGCAAGAATTGAGTTTCCAGGCCCTCAGCATCCCGGTTCGAAACAAAAACGGGTGTAACAACTCGGTATAGTACCATGCTGTGAGTAAAAGTCCCAGCTGTAACTACTCCAATCCAGGGTTTCTTTTGGAAAGCATTGGCCAAGAAATCTTCATTGGGATTCTGCAGGTTCCTAGGTCCTAGATGTTCCGGGGACTTTTGGAATCAACAACCCCCCAAATGTCGACAAAATCTTGTTCAATCATTTCACTGCCTCCCTAAACATCCTAAACACAATTCCAAAGTACAACAGCTGACTTCCAGACCTACAAACCACACGCAAAACCTGTCTAGTGACAGTGGAGTGCAGCCATGGGAGCGCGGGGTACCTCTGGCTTGTTCACCGGGATGCATAAAAGGCCTCGGTCGCTTTTGGTTGCGAAAGGAAACTAGGAAAAAACGGGTCGCTGCCAGATGAAACAAACCCATGCCAGATTGACCCTGCCAGCTGCCAGGGACCCCGCTTTGGAGAAAAATCGGACCATGCTGCGCAAAACAAGGTCCTAAAATGATTCAAATCTTGATCAACGGTGGTCCACTGATAATCACTGAACATCACTGATGCTTCACTCAACCTCTCATCATCTCTCATCAGTGGATTGGGAGGTCTTGTCTGATCTTGCGATTTGGGCAAATACTGTTCGTGGATCCCACAACCCATGCAGCATGCTTCGTGGTTTGAGCGAACGTCCCATTGGGACTCCGAAACAGGTCCGACAGGTCCCCAGGTCCGACAGGTCCCCACAACATCCCACCTTCTGAGATGGATTCGGATTCCAGATTTTCGGTGGCCCCAACCAGCGCCAGCCAGCTCCGCTCCGCCCATATGGCAGCGCATGGCAGCGCGGCCGACCAACGTACGGGCTCCCGGCCATCATCGTAGCAAACCTTTTGGGTCACGACCTGAAGCAAGTTCCGGAGCGCATCCGGGGGCGTGAAGACAGACCATGTAGCCCACAAGAAGAAGCTAGATCAGGAATCTGTATGAGTCGAATCTGGAACCTGTATGAACCTAGAAAAAAAGAACAGGGCGAAACTGATGGAATGCTCCAAATGATCCATCTTCACGGAACGGCCATATGACATACAGTAATTACGCAGAGCATCATACAATATGTATTTACACTGCAAAACACAACACAACATGACACGATGTAGCACTACACAACACAGCAACACACGGTTACTGTACATGAATTACATGTTTCCACATACAGTACCTGGAGCCTCCAAATGACCCTCCAAACCCTAGAAAATAGGACATTACCCTTTGAATAATATACATACCTTGTACTCATGTTCTGTGGTACTTTGAGGTATACAGGTATAACGGTATCACCAGTCGCTCTCGGCGCCCCGGACGCTGCTTCCTTCGAACCCTGCGGTGTCCTTCTCCTCGGGCCGAGAGAAATGCAGCCAGCGTCTCTGAAAAAGCAGTGGAAGGAAATGCCACACCCAAACAATCTAGTCGCCTAGTCCATATCATATATATATATATGGAATATATAATACCTACACTGGGGTGTTTTCAGAGGTGAATGCGGGCATATATTCCATACAAGGAATGTCTGGGACATGGACCTTGGATCCTAGCGGACTTCAGTTTCAGTGAATGACATTGTTCTTTTGGAAGGAACCAGGGACCAAAGGCCTAGTTGAAACTGCTAGTCACTAGTTGCGCGCTATGCTGCCCAACTCGTGCTGGAAATGACCTTGTAGAATCTTGCAGACACAGACCTTTAACAAATGCGTTTCCTCTGAACAAAAATAGCATCATAATGCATCATATAAGATACGTACCTCATATTTACATCCAATTCCTCTGTCACTCGTTGCGATGGAGAAGGGTCCCCGCTGTTCGCTGCGACAGCAGCTTGCAGCGAAAAACACGCATCGTCAAACACAGGGCGCTGGACCATGTCATTCCTTTTGGCAAGATTTCTTGGGATCCAATAGCATCACACCTTTGCCATCCATCACCAGGTGGAGCGGGTTCTAGATTCGTTTGCCGGATCCCCCGGCCACACATCCAGCTGGTCCCCTCCCACATCTCGCATCCATGCAGAAATACAAGGACAGGGCACCTTGAATTCCGCTGGCAAGCCTTCATAGCAGCTGACGACCAGCGTGGGATCCTGGCACTTGGAAGTGTGTTTCTCAGGTGATTTGAGGGAAGGTTCTCCAAGCTTTTGAAGGTCTCTGGGTCTCAAACATCACCGGTTTTATCGAGGTGGTGCCTCCCCGGTGAATTCTCGGGTCTAGGGGAATCATCTATCCTGAAATCAACCTTGTGACTTGAACTCGCTGAGGACATCATCCCAAACAACTGCTTCACACACCCTTTGCAACTGCTTCATCAAACCCGCAAGTACTTGGCCAATCGGCATCATACCACATTGCCTGGGTCCCTTGCATCATGATACCACAACTCCCCGGCATCGCATCCTCTAAGCATCAGGAAACATATATTTTGGGTCTATCCTATTACGTACCAGGGCCCAGTGGACGATGATGGTTAGTAAAGGCCTTTCTCTAAAAACCGTGATAAGTATTTATATACATTTATTTACCAACTGGTCCAGGTAATAGGACAAACCAAAAATGTACTCAACATACATCAAAATACTTTGATTTCATGAATGACCATGCAAGAGGAAGGACTATGATGCACGAAAATTGAGCATGCCTGCAAAGAAGAGAGGTCTCTATCTCCCACCCCGTGGTTGTTCTTGTCACATCAACATCATTGAGGCTAGATACTCTTCCAAAAACAACTTCTCAATCGCTGCCAAACTGCTAAACTCCATCTGCCTGACTGCACCGGGAAAAAGCCGGTGGCCACGTATCAATTGGGGTCGCCCCAAGACCTTCAGAATGCCTTCCTTCGGGTCTCGGTCTCGACCCGCCGCCGATTCGCCTCTTCCCATCCTTTGGAGCCTGAGACCTTCCAAACGCTGCAAACCTGGAGGACGAGCAACGAACAACGCCGTGGACGAGCGGAGTGATGGCTTGAAACAGCTCGTTCCTGGACGTTTGTGGTACCAAAACTATACCACTATACCCCACTGCAGGCAATACTCGACTACAAAGCCATGCCTAATAGTCTTTGGTAGCAAGGTCGGATCTTGCATATATGATACAAGAAACGGCTTCAAACACTCGACAACCCACTGGTCCACGCCAAACATGTCTAACTCACACGTCCGGTCCAACGGTTCCAACTCGTTCGATGGCCGGCGACCATCGGCGACCTCCAGTTGCTTAGAACCTGGATGACCCGACCTGGACCACCAACCACCCAAAAGTATGGCCCTTTCCTATCAACATAGGTTGACCCGGTGGATGTTGAACATCATTCACCTGAGAACACAACAATCCCGCTCCGTCCCGTGACGAATGCCTCGTCCGGGAATTCAGCCGAATCTGTGACATACCTGAAATGCGACAGTTTTCTCTGATGTTTAATTCTGGGAGTCTGGTCAAATTCTGTAGTGAAAGGTACCTCCATAGGTGTGGAGGACTCTAGATAGTCCTTGCGGACTTGTCTGTGATACTTACATACAGTACTATTTTACTACTTACCAATTAGATGACTGTTCACGGGTAGATTCTCTGTCCATTCCAAGAAGGTTAAGGGCGTATCATGGGACTCCCCACACGCACAAAAAAATCCAGTATTCGGTCAGGAGACTGCACCTGCACTGGTGGTTCATATGGCCCCACACAAATGGTCTGAAACGCAGGATGGATCCGATTTGTGAGGACCTTTGAGGGTGATGCACCTGCACCCTTTGGAACTGGCAGGTGGCTGTAAGGGCCACGGGTGCAAAGCTTAGCGACTATCAAGCCTATTGATATATATATATATATACGTATAATTACGTCGATAAGCCTTAGCTGAGCTGACCAGTTTCCTGTTTGGGGAAAGCAAACAACAACAACAACAACAACAACAACAACAACAACATTGTTTCACGAATTACCTTCTGAAGGACAAATTCCTCTGTTTTGAGGATCCAAGCAAACAGATCATCGTGGATTGGCTCAAAACAATCCTCCAAATTATTGTTCCACCCAATGGCTACAACAATATACACCGTGCGCAACAACTGTGTAGGGCTCTCCCAGTAACCTCACAAGTCTATCTTGTATATATATATATACCTAATAATATATATAGTATAATCTATCCGATACATGTCTTAAATACACCGATCTTTTAACAAAAATCGGCAAAAATCAACACAATTTCCTTCTGTGAGCTTTGGGCTGTGAGATGGACGTCTCTGCCCAACGTCTCCTTTCACGTTTCTGCCAAGGCCTGCCAAGGCACGCCCAGCCCTCGCAGCGTTGGCCCCCTGCGTCGGGGCGGCCGGAGAACATCCAGTCCCTCAAGGTGGTGTAGAGAAGGTACCTCGCAGCGAGACGAGACGAGACGAGACCTCTCGAGGGTCAGCGATCAGTGCTTGAACAACTTGGAAAGGCATCAAATGAGATGTGAGTGAGCATCTAAAATCATCTAATGTAGCAACTCATGGACTCACGGACCGATCTTGCTCGCTCTTGAAGAACTCACATCTCGGACCGATCTCGGTCTTCTTCGATGTTCTGAGGTCCCACGGGGGCACGCATGTCATGAAGCGACGCGAAACGGGCACGGGTGAGTTCTGGGCGAAGGGACCAATGACATGTGGGGCACCAAACCATTGGTTGAGGTGAAATGAAGTCACTCTTCAGTTTCTATCCAGCAATAAACCAATTGTTGATAACATGAGTTTCACTCAGGAAAAATATGATATATATATATATATATGTATATTATATATATATATATATACATACTGTAGAATTATTTGCATGTATATATATATATATATTATTGGCAAACATTGGGTGGTGAGCATCTTCAGCACAACAAAAATCTACGTAGTTGGATTTATGGGTGCTTTCCCTCACTCCGTTGCCCCACCTGTGTGCCTCGAAGTTCTTCAACCGACCAACAAACGTGGTAGACCGGTGATGTGCGCTGAAGAGCGCACGCATCGGAGCGATCCTTCTTGTAGACCGGTCGGCCGTTGAGGCTGTTAGCTTGGATGCGGTAGATGCCACAAATGGCCTCGGGTTCATGTCTGGTGACCGATGACATCCGGATAATCTCTGAGAACATCCTGGCCCACCTGGGAAAGCGCCATGTTGCATGAACCTGCTCATTCCAAAACCATTGAATAGGCCCGATAATAGAGGGTGAAAACAGTACCGTGGTCTCATATTAATATCGTATGGTATAGGGTAGACATGTGTAACCAATGGTACAACATGGTGGGTCCCATCATCCATCCTCGTTGGACGGCAACCCGCATCAGCACGGTGAAGGCGTGCTGGGACACCCACCTTCAAACGTCCTTGGACCTTGGCCGGTGTGGCTGCTGATCTCGCTGCTGTAGAAGATTCTTAAGTGAAAGGGATCGATCATGGTGGACTTGGGGATGTCAAGGAATGAACATGTCAACAATGGGAGGCCTGTGATAGAGGCCACTCAAATCAACGATATGATAAAGGCCATTCTTCGCCCAAAAAAGGACGCCCTTTCACTTTTTCCCCAAACAGTGTGGGCACACTGAGGGGTTCTTACGGTAAGGGAAAGGAAGGTGTGCTTAGATCGCTGTTCCGCGCGGGCGTGTCCGGCCAATTCGCTGCTATTTACAGTACATTCATGCCTCTCGACATCATCAATGTGCATTTCCGACTGCGCAGGCTCGCAAAATCTGCCTGCCCGCGGCGGGTGCTTCAGGCGACTGCGCTCTCGTTGTGGTGCCGCGCGCATTTCGGTACATGGTGGTCACTTTTCGTGGCAGGCGCAAGGGAAGCCTCGTGTTTTGGAGCTCCAACGTCGACTTTTCGTGACAGGTGCAAGGGATCGGAGCTGTTTTACTTCGAAATGCAGTTTTCGTGGCAGGCGCAGCACTTTCGACATGGTGGTGATCGTCGAGGAGCTCAGATTTGGTGACAGGCGCCGTGAATCGTGACTTTTGGATATGTGGGTCCTTTGCAGATTTCGTGGCAGGCACAGCACTCTGTGACCCTCGATGTGCAGATTTCGTGGCAGGTGCAGCATTCTGTGACCCTCGATGTGCAGATTTCGTGGCAAGCACAGCACTCTGTGACCCTCGATGTGCAGATTTCGTGGCAGGCGCAGCACTTGGTGAACCTCGAAGTGCAGATTTCGTGGCAGGTGCAGCACTTGGTGAACCTCGAAGCGCAGATTTCTTGGCAGGTGCGGCGTTTGGTGAACCTTCTCACTCTCCCACTTTCACTCACACTCGCACTCCCTCACACTCCCACTCTCACTCACGCTCGCACTCACTCCCCCACTCTCACTCACACTCACTCACTCTCACTCTCACTCTCACTCTCTCACTCTCACTCTCACTCTCACTCACTCTCACACTCACACTCACTCTCACTCTCACCCACGCTCACTCGCACCCACCT
>CAXAMN010022529.1:867020-936820 GCA_963970005.1 Durusdinium trenchii | reverse complement strand
CTTACACTCACACTCACACTCACTCTCACCCACACTCACTCTCACTCACACTCGCACGCACACTCACTCTCCAACTCACACTCACACTCACGCTCCCTCTCACACACACTCACTCACACCCACCTTCACTTCATCACCACCATCACCTCTCTGGACCCCAATGCGTCTAGATCTCTAGACTTTCTGCTTACAGACCTCACACACACACTGTTTGGGGTCTCTTGCCGGGATATTTTGGGTGAACAACATGTTTAACTTTTGCGGGGGGGATATCCTCTAGAAATCTTCGTGGTTTAGTGGTTCTACATACTAGTAGCAGCCTAAGCACTTCCATCAGTTTGTTTTGCTTGTTTGGGATATGTTCATGTCTAGCTATTTCTTTCGCTACTTGGCTTGGGCAGGGGTCGACAAAACATGCTTTCACATGCACCTCTGTTTTCGTGATTCTTTCGCCAAAGCAATGTCGCATCATTGGTGGGTTTCTAGGCCCGAAGCGAAACAACAAAAGAGTTGCTATACAGCCTAGAGATTCGAGAGATTGTGCATGGCAAGTGTGAGCTATATATAATGTGCAATGTAAAGGCTTGTGAATGTGCCACTGACTGTGTGGCCAAGCCAAATCACCAATGTGAGTGAGCTTGAAACCAAAGACTGCATCGAAAGTCAGGAATCAAGGCTCTCCCTAGTGAAGGAAACATTAAGTACAAAGTTCTAACATAGAGTATAATAGGATCGTTTGCAAATCTTTCGCGAAAAAACATATTTTTGCGAACCCAAGAAAAAGCTTTTGCGAACAACTTGAAGAGGCTCGCAGTGACACAGGCCTTATGTCGACCTGTCGACCTGCCTATTTATTGTTTTAATGCAAAGTGGACACACCGCTGACCAACCTAGAGACCTAGAGTTATATAGGTGCCTTTCAAACTGTAAGCATTATCTCACACAAGATATTGTATGCAAGCGCTCACACTGCTTGGGTTTACTTCTTATTGAGGGACCCAAAATGATTTTTTCAGTTGTTCACTCACACAACATAAAGCAACAAACACCTTGCCAAATTCATTGTTCCATGTCACATGTAAAGTCGATCTTCTAACTGTTAACAACCATATTCACACCAAAGAAGTAGAACATATCACACACATTCCTTGAGTGGGTTAAGTAGACAAGTAGAAATAAGTTAACAGTTACGTCCCCTACATATTCATGTTCATGTAAAATATAGTCTTTTTACTTAAGCAAATATAACTAATAAATATATATATATTATAAAAGTAGGATAAGTACGTCAATCCACCCAACCTACACATCACCCACCTAAATGTTCGACTTAAATCTACTTATATATACAACCATGTTAGATACCTACTTCTAACTGACTTTAACGAGAATAAGTCGAAGCGGTGGGTGACCTCGGCGACCTCGGCTTCCCGACTCTCAAGACATCCGGAGCGATGCCCGGGATGCGCGGCCTCGGTGGTCGTGACCGAGCGTCGTGTTGGCCTTTGGGCCCTTTGAAGGTCATGGGTTAAAGGGAAGAAATGGATGGGAAATCCATCACTCTGCAGGCATTGGGGCTTGACAAATTGGATTGACAATCATGGTGGGGAATTTCTTGTGTTGCTTCAACAACTCAGGCGACCTCCTAGGCAGGGGCAGGGGAATAGTGGGTACCTAAGAGCCTTTCAAGTTTTATGGTCCACCTTCAAGAGGAGTCAAACAGCATGCTTGACCGACTCGACCATGGTTGAGCTGAGATGGGAATCTTTCTGCGGTTTGTCAACTTGGAATCTGCAATGTCAAATATGTTACTTGGATGTTGGAAGTCAAAAAGATCGTTTTGGACTCGTTCCTAAGACCGCTTGTAAAGGATGCTCTATGAAACCCGGACGTGGGGTCAGAATGAACTAAGAGAGCCCGATATGTGCATGCTCAAACCATTCAACTGCAGCCATGAAGCTTCCCTGGGGGCGGTGGCAAAGCGACAGATTTCGCCTCGACCGTGGCGGTGGCTTAGATGCCTTAGATGAGTGATACGATTGCAAGATCTATAGCCTATAGGGCCTATAGCCTAAATACATATTCCAGCTACAGTATGCTTTAAGACTCCATATTTGTGTCCGTGGTTTCCTAAGGCAGTGTTAGGACCAAACAAATCCACCAAGTCTATGGTATGTGTTGCTTTCTGTTTGCATCTTTACGACGGAGCTGTTCCCAGGCCTTCTTGGATTTCTCAGAGGGGCATTTGCCGCAGCCACCTGAAGGCCATGGTGCCATGGTCCCATGCCGCTTCCATATACAAAGTGAACTTGAACATTGGTGAAAGATCACAATGTGTTCAATTTGACCCAAATTAGACCCAACCATGCAAATCTTATCCCTAGACTGGACTCCCTTGCAAAACACAAAACAAACACTAGGTAAGCTGTGGGTATGGTTCCAAAAGTAGAACCCCCCCCGCTTGTTGCCGTCGTGGAAGCCTCCCGGGATGCGCATCAAGAAGGAAACACCAGACTGACGCACCGGTGTATACGATTCTTGCTTTTTGGCCGCGGCTAGCCGGTGGATGCGGGTGGTGGGTCTGGACTGAAATTGTCCCTATTGCTGTTGGTGCTGTTGGTCAAGCAGGAAAAAAAAGGTGCAGGACAGACGTCCAAATTCCTGCAAACTTGCTGGAATTCATCTGTATTGCATCTTTGCTCAACCAAGGGACGATCCAAAATCCAAAAGTTACCAAGATACATCAAGATACCCAACCAAGGAACATCACAATCGCCTGCGAACACCATGCCATTGTTTGTGATTCAGGAGGGTACTCTTTGCCCACCCAATATATTCAATGTATAATCCAAACACCTAGGCATCCTGACAAGTCGTCGCGGCAGCTGCCCGAATCTCCTGCTGCAATCCGACCTAACATGCGATGCTGGCGAAGCAGCCACAGTGGGTGAGGCGCATGGCATGTGGATAGGTGATGATAGGTGTGTGTGTGTGTATCCCACCCTGGACAAAGGGTCTTTCACCACCACCCTTTCCATTTTACACAGGCAGGGGCGTGTGGCCTTCTTGTCCTACCACACGCAATGAAGCTATGGACAAGAAGGGGAAGCAGGGACTGATCATCCCTGTGTACCTGCTCGTTTCTCCACAAGCTGTTACTCCAATTTTCCTTTTTTGATTCATGGTCGTTTGCATGATACTTCCCACAAACCTATTCGTCCCCAGCAGCTGCGCCGCCGGTTTGCTTGCTGCCGCCTTTGTGACAACAATGTTAAACCTTTCAAGTGCTCGGACTCATGCACCTTTCTGTTCTCTCACCTTCCTTCCCAACGTGACTTGCGTTAACTGAAAAAACCCAAGTTCGAAGTGTGGTGACATGGGTTGCTCCTGTTAAAACCAACAATCGACCCGTCTGAAGAAACTAATGCTTGAGGATTCTTGCAGAAAAATCCACCCGACACACCATACACTGTGACCTCAATAAATACTAGTACCACCAAATTGATTGGTGAGAGGGTTCTGCCCAACAAGTGCAGGATCTCTTCCATTTGAGAAGGTGTGATCGAGGGCTGATTCTGTAGGCAACTTCTCACAGTGGTCACCAACGGCAGCTTCTCTTGATTGTGAAAATATCCCGCACCCAAATAGGGACAACAGGCCGTTTTGCAGGTTGCAGCAAGATTGCAATTGTCGTCTCGTGTATGTTCCTTATGTTGGTGGAAAGCTTAGAGCCTCTCGTGTATGTTCCTTTTGTCGATGGAAAAGCTTAGAGCTTACAGCTGTATATAAATGTGAGAAGTAATTGCAAGGGAAACAAGGGAAGAGTCCTAAACTGATCTCTGCAGAAGAGGAACCGGTGTCACCTTCTTGTCGGACATGTCATGCCATGCTCACCAGTTTTAGAAAACCTCCTTTGGGACAACACTCGAAGCTGATGAGTGCTTGCTACAACCAAGAACTGATGACACAACAGTTTGATAGCCTAAAAACAACCCTCAGCTAAACTTTGATGCATAGCTTCTGGCATAGTACTACACAACTCTACCAACCATCTACCTCAGTACTACATAGTACTACCCTCATCTCCCAATCGTTTTGGGACAGTTTCCTACCGTCAACTGATGCGATTCAGCACCGGTGCCCCGCACCACTGCGTCGATGCAAGTATTGCAAAGACCTCGCAGTCTCCGTTGGACCAGTCGAACACGTTGGGTTCGTGGAACTGTGGAACGAACTAGAAAACATGGGGCATCTATGGGGCATAAGACTGGGCATCTGACTTGGGTCTAAGAGATTAATATATGACATAATTGTATGAATCATTGACAAACGAAGACATGTATCATGTGTGTACTTTCACAGCAACCTTTTCTAGCAGGTTCCTTAGAACAGAATCAGAACAAACATCTATCACCATTTGAATTTACGTCTCAGCTATGCTTGTCCCAAACAATCCAAAACCTCAACAACTTCACAGAACCTCAACATACCTCAACCACTGAAAACTGAAATCACTTCTCAGGGCGCTTTTTTGTCAACTCATTCCAGATTCTCGGAGGACCCGGAGGACCTGGCCTCGGTCGGTGAGCCAAAAGAAGAGTTCGCACAAACCATCCAAGTCCACCGTCCCCAGCTGCCGCCACTCCGCCTGCGAGGAAAAAGCGTGAAAAGGCGGAGGTGGCGGAGTTAGATGGGTTTGGGTTGGACAAATTGAATTCATGATTTAATTGGTGTCTTTTTAACAATATGACTCAATTGAATTTGGAATACTTTAGAGGGTCTAGGATGGTCTAGGGGTCTTTAGGAGGTCGAAACTCTGATCGCAAGTCGCCGTATGTTTGGATGAATGTCCTCGCGGCGACAGGAAAAGACTGCAAGAAACAAGGGCTTACAGTGGGCAAACGTACAGACTCTCCTTTAGCTCCTGTGCAAAAAAATACGGCTCAAACGGCAGCTCTTCTGACTCTAAGACGACTCAAAGTGTCTTAGCTACTCACCACCTCGCGTCGTTGGAGTCGCTCGGCCTCTTACTACTCCCCGCCTCGCTGGTACCACTCTGAAGGATGGCGACAAACCTCTCCTCGACGGAGCAGCGGACGAAGCGGTCATCACTCGGTGGTTTTCAAGAACCCGGTCGAACGGCTGAAGAAAGGATCACCAAACGGCACCAACGTGGGAGAAAAACCCGGCACTCAAGTCAGCAGCATTTTGTGCCAACCAGGGCCCTTTGGGGCAATCGTGGAGGTGCCGTCTTGTCAAATGCGCCTTCTCGTAGGACGCCAGCAAGTCTGGCTGCAGCGCCGCCTGAGTTAAGCCATCAATCGTCATCTGCTGCCCCCGGATGCTTTTCCACCCAAGCACGTGGCTGGGATGAATCATGAACTCCCATTAAAACTAAAACCACATTAACATCATTAAAACCACACTGAGCTTCATAGAACACGTACACGAAATGATGTTCGTCATTGTTTGTCATGGATCATCTACTACTTGGCACTGCTTCCGATACCCATGATAACGGTGTGACAATTTCCAAGGTCAAAAGTTGTTGCCTTCGTATCAGTACTTTTAGTGCATTTCAATTCATGTAATATTATATAATGTGAATGTGTCAACGTTTTGTTGATTCAGAGACAGGTACAGGTGTCTTTCTCTTAAGTATATATATTTTAGGATGTGCCTGGCAAGATTTGCCTCTCCGAACGGAAACGCTGCTCATCATCAGAACTTCTTGGGGCCCCTGCCAACGTCGCTGCTTCCGCCTCAGCGAACAGAAATCTCTGACACTACGTTCGTCCAAATACAGAATTCAGAGCGGTCATAGAAATCACGCATAAAAGTCCTCACTATAGTGCGTGCTTTGGTTTCCTTTCCCCTCAGACTGGAAATCTGCAATGTCAAGTATTGTGCAAACTTTTCTCACACAAAAGGGATTTTAGAACGTGACAACCTAAAAAGGACCAGTCTATCAGTTTATCCCGTCCACTTCTGCCCGATTGTTTATCCCTCAAACACTTCTTTTTCGTGGAAGAATGGTCTGGCTAAAAGTCCAACAGCTACAAGTACTTGCAAAAGCTACAATTTGGCAGACACATCTTATCTCCTTAGCCTGCTCTGTTGGAAGTGCGAAGAACTCTCCTCCTTCAATGCGTTCTCCTCCAACCAGGACTCTTTGCTCAGCGCCCTAAGTTCAGGGCCAAAGCGGCGGAGAAGGAGGTCCCACCTGCCGTGTGGTTGAAAGAAATAAACCGCGTGTGTTTCGCATGCCAGTTTTGCAGCCTCAAAGCGCCATGTTGTGATTTTTGTCCACAGAAAGGGAGGCCCATTGTGCAAGTCAGCCGACCGAGTGAAGCTGTTCCTTCGTGGCCAGCGACAGCTTCACCCTCTAAGGTCGAACCGAAGGCGGCGAGCTAGCAGCTAGCCGCAGCGAGCGTGCCTCAGCTTCTAAGATGGTCGACCTGGTTTGGTGGTCGAACGATGCTTCTTTCAGTAACCATTAAATCAATAGGTTGTTTGCGCGAGCATGCGACTGCCGCCGCGCGGTCGAAGTCGGCGTCCGCCTTTCTTGGTCCGTCCCCGGGGGACTGAACAGCAGGTGCAGCGGAAGGAACAGCCGCAGTATTGCCTCGTGAACCGGCCGTGAGAGCCGCGGCATGGCCTTGGCCCTTTGGGTCAAAGCAGAAATCTGGCGAACCTCAGCTGAAGGTTCCTTCATCTAAAACCCTGAAGCATACCGATTGTGTGTAGGCCTGTCTGAGTAAAGAACAAAGTTCCTTGGTGTTCAGGTACTCATCAAATCCTACTATACTACTCTTGGTCCGTGGTCCCCCTCCCCCTACTCTTGAGGCCCTGACATGGAACAAACATTATTTGTTCAATCAAGCCGATCTGCCTCAAACACCACCGATGATTCTCCACCGACTCATGGCAATTTCATGACTCAGAACCAACTCATGCAAGGCACCATGTATTGACAAAAAAACAGAACCTCCATAGCCAAAGGACTCTGTCTATTGTTCCATCTTCTTCCATCTATTTGTCACATCATGTCTCATCACTTATATTAATTGAGTGTGTTTCTTTCTCACCCCCAAACCTATCACTTCAGACTGCCACACCTTCCAAGGGGTCACCAGACTTCACTTCCACCTCAGTGGACACCCGAGCACCGGCGGGTCTTTGGGCGTGATTTCAAAGAACCTCCGACCTCCGACCCACCGAGACCCACCGCTGAGCTCCCGCTGAGCTCCCGCTCGCATGGTATTGGCATCGCAAGGTTCCACTCGAACGCCCACCTCCGCCTCGCCGCGCTGGGGGGTCCTCGGTCATGTCTTCCAGGCCCGTTCCTGTGGGCGAAGCGGAGCTCGGCGAGCGACCGCGAGGAGCTCGGCGAGGTGCGAGGAGCTCTGTAAGAGGGGTTTGGGGGAGGTGGACACCAAGGAAAGGGAGCTGGGTCTTGGGAAGTCTCTTTAGGACGGCATGCTATGGCATGCTCTAAGCTTGTTGCTGGTGTCCAACCTACCAAAAGATGAAGAAAGATCGCAAAGTATGACTGGGAAGGTCAGCAAGCTCGGTGTTGCATCTGTATGTCAATTTGTCGAATAAACACCGTGGAGACTAGACTCCCAAACTGACTTTGATGGTTCAGGACCACTTGTTGGATGGCTTTCTGACTCCCAGCAGTGCCAGCCCAAAAGCAAGTCTGTTCTAATCATATCCAATCGAACTCCCCAGCATATTATGCTCTTGTACACTCCGGCTCGCCAACATGATGGCATCATTCTCGCATGTCTCTTTGCACACAGAATACCAAGCGTCTTTGTCTTCCCACTTCCACACGACAGCTACGGAGTGAACCAACACCATCAGGCAAGCACTCGCACTATGCCTAAAAAGACCCTTTGGCACACCCAACGAAAACAATAGCTGGTCGGTGGCTTCAACGCACTTGACAGATATAGTTAGTGGGTTCAATCATCCCAAGTAAGGGTTGAAACATGTTGACACACACACACACATGCACAAATATATCCGGTCATCTCCGAAACCACTGTACCAGCACCCAGATCTGTCCTCCTCCAAAGGAGGCCAAGAATGCCGCCAGTGCTGCCATGTCTTGCCGGGCCGGTGGCCTCGGAGACATGGATGTTCCGGATCGCGAGCTCTGCGGCGCCAAGCGGCGAAGGCGCGGAGGCCAGGCGTCGATATGTCCTTTGTTGGCCTCCAACCAGCGGGACCATGGTAAAAGAAGGTAGCCATCGAAGATGCATGATGCACCCATAGATATAGGGGCAGGGAAACCCATGGAGACTCCCAACTAGTTTGTTTTGGTCCCATCTATTTCCCTTCTTCCAGGAGGTCGCCTGGGAGGGAAGGCCTCCCCTCGAGTTTTTGTTGCCACCATCCCCATCGTCCGAGGGGCGCAGGCTCCAGTCCTCGCTGCTCATCGGCACACAACCTGCAGAGTTGGCAGCGAACCCATCAGTGGAAGCATTGGAGTGGCACCGAAGGCCCCTGTGGGCAGGAAGCTAGTAGGTTGGAGTCATCGCTCTTAGGTTGGAGGCCACCGCTCGTAGGTTGGTTGGAAGGGTTGGAGAGAAAAGGTGTAAAAAAGACTGACTATGACTCTCTATATAGATGTCTGTGGACATTTATGTGGAAGAATAGTGTCTAAGTACTAGTCTAGGTGATAACACAGTCTTTGATGGCTGCATCAAGTGATACTGGAGCAATTTATGTGTAGCCGTTTGGAATCTGGCAAACATGCAATTGTCTGCTTGCGACTACTTCACGCGACCAGACTAAGCCTAGCTTTGCTGATCAAACAACATAGCCTTAATGATTCAGGATGCAATAAATGCAAAAGGAGGTGAGACATCAGCAAAGTTAGCTGCTCCCGGAGAGATCTTGCCAGGTCCAAGCACCTTTGGATTGCATGCGCCACAATAATGTTGACAACCCCTCATTGCTGCATAGTACTCAAAGTCCAACCGTCCATTTTGCTAGCCCAAAAGAGTACGATTGACAATCCTCTTGCTTCTGTGAGCTATACAAAACCGGAGACGTGTTCGTTGAAGATCAGCAGGACAAACATGGACCAACCCTGCTGGGACCTCTGGGGAATTCCTGACGCCGTGAACAGGCCGAACACATGGGACCAGGCTTGGACTCCAAATGGAAAACCAAGACACCCAATTGGCCGGTGAGTCCCATCAATGTCCAATTCATCGGAGCGTCCTTCGGTCTTGACGAAGCACCTGTCCGTCGACCGGTCTGTCCGTCGACCACGGTCCGTCGCTGTCCGTCGGTCGGGAGCGCACCAGGAGGTCAGCGGGAGCGGCCGGTTCATGCCATCGGGGTCCTCAACGCCGCGAAGCGCACGTCGCTCTGCAGGGTGACCAGCAGGTCACAGATGGTTGCGGGGTGCTGGATCCATGGTCACCATGGTCACCGAGTCACCTCTCCATCCCTTTTTGATACATACGTTTTTTGGATGGTTTTGGTCATGAGGGTTGGACCAAGGAATTTTCACAAGTGTAGAACGCCCCCCAAAAAAAAACTCTGTGGCTGGGAGAAGGGCATGAATTGGGATGCATTGGGTATCATGGGGTCCATCAAAGGGTGTGCGTGCGTGAAGAGGTGCGTTAGAAGGAACGAGCAACAATGACCGGTGGTTGCAAGTAAGTGCAACATGACCAGTGTATGAAATCATGCCACTTGGTGCCACTGGTTCTACCAATCTGTCATAGTCTCCGCACATATCTGAGCTCACCTGGAAAGTCCGACCACGGGGCCTAGATGGCACAAGGCCCTGCCTTGATCAAGTGGACCAAACCTTCAGCCAAACCCTCAAGTTCAGATGGCAAACTGAAGGTGTCAACCTGTTTAAGTTCAAACCATTGAAGTGTTCGATCTTATAGGGTTCAAATGGCAAACTCAACCTGTTTAAGTTCAAACTTAGGTGTCAACCTATTGAAGAACACTCAAGGTGTCAACCTGTTTGACGCTCTTCGCCCACCAACCACCGTCCGAACCCACGGTCCCGCATGTTCCGCCGGTCGGACGTGGTCGGGTTGTGACTCCTCGGAGACGTGGCTCTTCGAGGAGCTCGAGGACATCAAGTTGGTCACCAAGGGCTCCAGCCTCTCGAAGAATCGATCAGCTGCCCGGGCTGCCCGGGCTTAGCTGGGGTGGGTGGGCCCGTCAGAGCGACCCCCCCGACTAAAGGGATGACCTTTGGTTGGGGTTGGGGTGAAATTGGAATCCATGCTGTGAATGGCTCCCAGAAAGGATACATACACCATCTCTTTATATCGCTACTGGTGTAAAGGACTAAAGGACAAATACAAATACCCAAGCACTCCATGGCACTAGAATAGCTTTTCCAATCTTTGCCACCCCATTGTTCCACCAGGAGCTGGCCAGTCGCATGGGTCGTATCAGGAAATAGAGTGCCATGCAACTGGGCTGTCCGTAGGTCCTTGGTCCTTCAGTGGTTGAGTGAAAACGTTCCTTCAAAACCAAAAGGACCAAGGATGGACTAAGGGTCTGGTTGAGTACCCCTTAGTACAGACCGTCAAGCCGCCCCACCTCGACCGGCAGGTCACACAGCCCACGCGATGCTTCAAGGCTGCCGCGACGGGCTCCTCGGCGACGGGCCCAGCGAAGGGCGGGGGGAGTGAAGATGGTTGAGAATTGGGCTTGATGATGAGTGACATGAGGACATCTAGTGACAAATATAACCTGACCACTGACCTGACCTGCTTTTGGGAGGGGGGTGATGGTGAATTAACTTTCACTGATGGATTTTGAGGAAGTGCAGTAGATGGCAGTAGTATGCACCAATATCAGGTGGACGTGCCCTGGTAGACGTTTGCTTAAGGTTGTATTTTGACCTCCTTCAGTCATATCTGGTGAAGTGCTCCATCCAACTGAAGCAACATTTAGGATCAAGCGACGTGACAATGATGAGTTGGGAAGTTCCCATCTAACTTGGACATGTGATCCAAGTCACAGCAAATAGGCGTATGAACACTTTTTTTGTGTGAAGGCCGTCTTTGGACAGAATTTATCGTATGGACATGTTAATTAACGAATTAGCGTATTTAGCCGTATGGACAACAAAACAATACCGTACAAAACCGTACCCATATTAAAACCAAATGTTATCAACATTTTATTGACAAACACCCAAACAATTGTATAGTAAAACCCAATCAAACCCAATATTCGGAGGAATTCCAGCCGTATTTGTCCATTTGACAAAAAAGGCCGGATGCACGGATTTTTTTGTGCGGACGTGTTTGAACAAAAGCATGCTCATTTGGATTCCCTGGTATATATAATCAATGAATAACCAAGTCTTTTGACGCGTTCCATGGACACTGCAAGGCGGCTCCACAGGACTGCTTCCAAGATTTCAAGCACACAATAACCAGTCCATCTCGGTCACTTCTTGGGACACAGTTGGACTCCTCAAGTCCTGGTCCTGTCCCCGCCCACGCTCCGCACGTGGTCGCTCCGTCGGGCCCAGGACGACCGGAGCGTCCGCGGTGGCGTCACACGGTCCAAGACGGAGGTCCAACGGGGATGTCCGCGGGCCAAAAGGTTGCTCACCGCTCACCTCACGAAACAGCATCCTCATCCATGTAGGCCGTGCGAATGTTGCGCGTCTTCAAGAAGAGTGGCAAGGATGGGTCGTACATTCGATGTGGCTGATTCAGAGGTTCTCCAAAGATGATGTGCCAAAGGAACATCATGTTTTGACAGACCACACGGCCCTTCATGTCCAAGTGAGCCGCCCACCTTTGGCGTTCCACCCTCCATGGGCTGGGCAAATAGAAGTAACTCTGTGGGGAGGTCACAAAGTGCAGCGCATTTTCGTAGAAGCGGCGGCTGCGCAAGTGGGCCCGGTCCCTGGAGAGAACGAAATGGGAACAGCAGTAGGTGCTGACATCCCCTGTGTTTGGGGCAATACTGCTCCCAAACAATCCTTTCCACAAAGGAGTCCTTGGGTCTGGGCAAAAATGAATTCTCTAGAGACCGAATGGGATGATAGTCGAAAACAATTGCAGAATCCATGGGTCCGTATAAAAAACATCTTCACAGCCGGTTCGGAATGAATTGAACTGGGAAAACCTCACCTCCATTCTTACCAGGAAGGTTTCATTTTGAGTCAGTCGTCCAAATTGGAGTCCAGGCGTCATGGTGTCCCGGTTCCACCGCATAGTGACCCGGTTGTTACCCAAATGGGCAAAGGGTACGCTGGCACCATGCATCAAGGCCCTCAGAGTATCATCGATGATGTTTGGCCGCCCAGCGCCGATGTGCTCCGGCATGTCAGCATGGACAAAGATCATATGCCTGGTTGGGAGGCATGAAGGCATCATGTTTGCTTTGGACAATTATACAATACAATTGTTCGAACAAGTTGAGATTTACACAAGTCTTTGCAGTGTGATTCACTTGTGGTATCAAATCAGCTGAATGCACGCTCAAGAGAAAAACATAAATAGCGCCCCACGACCCCCACCTTGGAAGCACATAATAGTAGTGGTACAAGTATCCCAAGTAGGCACTGCATTCATCTGCGCGCAGTGGCAAATCCTCCACTTCCAGCTGCTCCACTGAGCGCCACAGGGCTCTGAAGGGCACGGCGTTGGTCGCATCGACACCGGGGCACTTGGCGATGAGGACCAAGTCCACTGAGGGCATCACCTTGCGACTGAAGGAGGAGTTCATCCAGGAGAGCTCCTCGCGACCTGGAAGCAGCTCGATGATAGCATTCGGGCATCTGAGGGAAAAGCAGGATGTTAACTAACAGTAACTAACATCGATCTTCATCCAGGAGATCCTCTGGCAAATCGTTCATGTTCAAATTCTTTTGACCAACTATGACCAAAACATTGCCCAAGTCCCCCCCCAAAAAAAAACATGGAAACCGTTGAGGAGCCAAAACATCGGAGGACAGAAACACAAAACATCGAGAACGCACAAACCATGCCAGGTGACAGTAGCTCAAGACCAGGGTGACATCCGGAAACCTCCGAAATCTCAGCTGCTTCGCTTTGATCCGAGAGTTGCTTCTCAAGCGTTCGAGCCCCAGTTCTAAGGGCCAAGCATCCAGGTCTGTATCTTGACTCCGAACACGAAAGGCATGCCTTTGAGTTGCTTCGGGGCCTTTAAAGGAACACCTGCACACTTTCTCTACAACAGATTTCCCAAATTCGAGAGTTCCAACAAACATATGCCTGGAAGCTTAAACAAAAACACAATGTTCATCAGAACTGGGATGCTGCAGATTCCGCGTATAACTCAGCAGTTGTTCGGTGATGGTCTCTGGCCTCTCCAAAAATCCCCGCTCTTCGATTTGCAGTAACTGCGCTTGCAGGGCCGCCGGAGGACACAAGAGGAACCGTGCGTCATAATTGGCCAAGATCCGGGGCCAAAGCTCAATCAGGCTGGGCTTGGAGCGCCCCAAGCGGTAATACTCGAAAGCCAAGTCTTTGAACTTGGTAAAGTAGGAACTGTTGCAACCTGCAGCTTTGGGATCTCCCCCAGCTTGGCAGCAGGATTCAAAAGTATAGACCTCATCCCAGCATTCGTTATTCCCTTCAGGGCCAAATTCAGGTGCACAACAGCTTTCGAAGGTGAAACCAATGGACCAACAACTGCCGCTGCGTTCCTCCGATGTCGATTCAGAGATAGCTTTGCCGGCTTTGCTGGCCGTCACGATGCCCAGGATGAAAACAAGCATCTGGTACATAGAAACTCATCTGGAGTCAGGAAGCGACCAAAGAAAGGCTTTCAAAACAAGCGCATGCAGGAACACTACACTACAACTGTCATGGGCCCAGATTGCTGCAGCACCCATTGCACAAAAAAGATCTGTTCGACCAGTTGATACTCGCGATTCGCGTCCGGCACACCGGGTTTGATGTCTTCGCACGGGGCGTTTGGCTTCCAAATTGAAATCCAGGGAATTCGGGAATTGGATCCCACCCAGGAGCGTCCGGCATGGGTGTCAGATCTTGCCAGTATGTTGAAGCAGTGTACCCGGCTAAGACCAGCTATATAGACATCCCGACGCCGACCTGTGCGCCACGGCCGACCTGCTGGAAAACGTCTATGTGGGTCGTTCACCGAGAACGTGGAGCTGTTGGGAGCTCATGGTCCTGTTCTCTGCATGTCCTGTCCGTGAAGCTGGAGCAGGGACCCCACACCGAACGCCTATTAGCTTCATCGACGTGCCGCTAGACCCCTCTTTGTTCAAGTGTGACATTCTTGGAGCAAGGATATCAATGCCCTTCACCCGCTATCTTTGCATGTCAGGGCACTATGGCCTAGGCAATAGCAAAAAAACACAACTGCGTTGTTGCATTAGGGGTTCCTCTGCGTTGTTGCTAGGCCCTCTGCTCGCTGGACCTGAGTGACCCGAGCTGTCACATGGAGCGCCTTCCGAAGGCCTTCGTGTCCTGGCGCACGACGGAAACCGCACGTGTCCAGTCACCGCACGTGTCCAGTCACCGCGGCGTTCGAACCGCCGGAAACCGGTTCCAGCGGAAACCGGTTCCGGAGGAAGAATGCCAGCTGCGCTTGGCTGCACAAACAAGTTTGAGCAGTAAATGCCCTTGGAAAAGGTGAGATGAAATGTCTAGTTATATAGTAGTATTGAAATGTATTGAATAGTCATATATACGTGATAAAACGTGATCATATTTTCCGTGGCTGCAACTCATCAGTACATGGAAGAACAGAATTGTGTTACATTCCCCGGCCCCCCAATCACTGGGTTTTCTGAGAAGCACTGAATATCTGGCAGGAATATCTGTAAGCAGCAGGTACAGTTTCATTCTTATATAGACCCCTGGGATGGCTGGGTGACCCTTTCAGAAATGGCTTTCAGCTCACCAAAAGCCCTCCAACGCCCTTCCCGTCCAACCGCAGCGTGCTGCCTCGCACTGCGAGCACTTGGCTCAGCAGGTGTCGGGTCTGCTCCACCCTGGGTGGCCGAAACTGCGGTTGGGCTATTGTTGGCATGGCTGAAAAATCTCTGTCTCAGTGATGTGTCAGACTTAAAGCAAACGGCATAGATTGTGGTTGCTTTTTGGACCCCATGACCATCCGGAGTGGACACAATGGGGTCCCCAAAGCTCTTGTAAGCTTTCTTGAGCATTGGCATTGGCAAGAGATCATCAGGTTGAATTACAGTAAAACAACCCGAAAGAGTATGACTCAATGCGTTGGGATCACCATGCCCAAACAGGGATGGGCAAATGGACAATGAATGACAATGACATCTTCTACTTCTATAGACTCTAAACCCGTCACCCAGTCATGAACTTCCCATTGCTCGTCCACGCAAAAAATAAAAGCTTGCTTTTGGGGCCCCACAACATCACAGTGGGTGTACTTCCGAATGATCCAAGGAATTGGGGTGTCTATGCCGATCCCAGAAAACGTGGGCTTTTGGGACACCCACTATATACGTTCAATGTTTCACAACCCACGACCAATCCAATGGTGTCTCGGAACTCAATGATCACAATTATCATGAACTACCTATTGCTTCGAAAGTACCAACAAAAATGCATGATATTCTACAGTAGTTTCACAATGTTTCACAGCATATTCTACAGCATATTCGTATTAACTACAGTAGTTTCCATGGTGTCTTGGTCTCTGCGCCTGGATGGTCCGTCACGGCCATGCGGAGTGGAAAGAGGCATGAAACACCGACACGACCGGCGGTCCGGTCCGGTCGGGTGCTTTGCTTTTCGGGTTGAGGTACTACGTCATGTGGGAACTCTGCAACCTGTTTTGTCTTCTCCTCATCCTAGCTGCGCACCGAGCACACCAGAAGAAACATCATTTCAGGGAGATTTGACACTCTTGTCCTTCCTGATCATGGTAGTTTCGATTGGTATCTGATCTTTCAGATTCATCATATGAAAAAGACATGATCACCTAGTGTGACATTCTCAAAGACATTCGAATCCCAGTGCTTCCTTCACCTCTCGTCCCTCTCCACTCTTCCGGATCCAACGCCGTCGGGTCGGTCGCCCCCGACGCAGTCGGGTCGGCTTCGTTGGGATCGAAGTCCAAGACCTGACGCGGTCGGGTCGGCAGTCTGAGGCGGCCGGTCTGAGGCGGGCGTTGAGGATTCAGATCCAAAGAGACATGCCGCTATGTTCCCTTTTTTTAACTATGCCTATGAATAGAATATATAATTAATATATATATAATGTTTAATATATATGCCCACATGATCCTACATTGACCCTGTTTCAAGCACCCCAATCTGGCAAGTCTGGGGATTGGAATTCCAAAGGATCTCCAGCTGTATGACATAGATGGTCAAGAGCATCTTGGAGGTTCTTTTGGGGGGAAACTCCCGACGATAACTTTAGATCCATTCACTTTGGGATGAAACAACAGCGAGTCAAACGATTTGGGAACTCCTGGATTTCCACGCTGCGTCCATGCGAGAGGATGGTGGTTTGACCGGACCAAACCATGGGGTCCATGGGACCAGATCATGATGAGAGCGATGCCAAGTTGGGTCCATGTGGTAGTCTGCATTTAGAACTTAGAAGCACTTCAAACGTCAAACACCGTTTAGAATCCATTGAGCCTTATTGAACATATATAATATATAACCCATCCTGGGTTACCCCCTAGGTGGGATCCAACATCGCGTCTGATCTGGGTTTATGAAGCTGATCCACTACTTCAGTGGCCTGACATTAAGCTTTCCCTGTGTAACCTGCTGGACATCTGCGCACCCAGTTGATCCATGAGGACTGGTGACTGGCTAAATTGAGCAAGTGGTTCACATCCGCCAGGATGATGGATGACTCAAATGCTGAGATGAAGTCATACTGTTTGCTAAATCACTGCTCCTCTTTTGAATCTTTTGTGGTCTAAACGTGGACACCAGCAATGCGAGCGACAAAAGTGACGCAACTGCACCAAGGCCAGGGCTGCTTTCGAAGCACTTGGGGCACTAGGACTAGGAGCCATGCTGCCACCGGGTTTTGAAATCGTCACTGTCCACAAAAGAAAAGCTGCCGAACAAACAAAGTGGCCGATAGCCAAACACCTCGATTGCTTGGCATGGCTGATCACCTTCATAGCTTGTCATGGTCAAAACATCTATAGCTGTTCTGTCAATTCAGTGAGGCAAAATGCTTTCTCAAGGGTTCTAGTTCTGTGCAACACTCGCTGCCCAGGCCAAATCTTTCTGGGGCCAATGGCTAATTAGTTGTGGCGGACACTCAACCCCACAACAACGTTTGGGGTGAACATCACATCGTGCACGTCCATGAAGGAACCCCTCAATGGATCGGAATTGAAGCCCCAAATGACCAGGATTCAAAAGGCTCAAGGTCAGCACACCGGTCACCCTCCAGCTGAACCCTTTGGGGAAAAAGAACACCAGAGGGTGGCACATCCATCGTGGCACATCCAGACGTTCACTGATTCATCAGACTTCACAACTCAGACTCATCACAATCCCACACTTCCCAGTGCTTAGCACTCACCTCGCAGCACCCTTTTGTGGCGCGCCGAGTCGAAGAGGGCGGGGTGACCTGTTCGGCCCCCCCGCCTTTGGCGGAAGAGATCCCATCGCCGTGCCACGCACCATCCGTCGTTTCCACCGCGGGAAACCCGCCGGGAATGTCTGGGTGAGAAATGAGGGTCGCAGCATGGTCAGCACGTCACTCCATCGATGGTTTGGAGTTCATTTGAGTTCACCATTTAAATATGACTACAAACAATATCAAACAATAACAAACAAAAATAATTCCCAGACATGCCTACATTGACCCCTCAAACCACCCCGTAATGTAGGTAAATCTACTACGGAGTGTCGGGATTGTGTTTTGTTGGCCAATTGCAATGGACTCAAGCGACACCCTCAGGCACACGGGACGCCTGCGGAGATTCTCCAACCACGGAACCACCGGCCGGCCTGTTCAGGAACCTTAGACCTGCATGAAGACCTCAAGCGTCACTCTCAAACAAATGAAACAGAAACAACATGAAACAACAAATAGCATCAAATAACAAGCATTAATTAAACAGCTATATATATATATATGGGACAAACAATGAAGTTGCAAAACCACATTTGGTCTCCTCTCAAGATGGTTCAAACAGCATGAAACTTAGAGAGGATCGAGGAACCATGAGGATCCCATGTCTATCCATCCTGGAATCCCCAGCTCGCCCTGTCGAAACGTGGCACTTTCATCCGGCGCATCGCGTTGTAGTTCGGTCGACTCGAGCGAGTTCGGCCTCTGCTGAAGTGGTCACCAGTTGGGTGATGGAGGTGATGGAGGGGTAGTCGTAGATCAGAGTGACCTCGCTCTCATCCGTGTGCCAACACGTTTCACGTGTGTGGAGTCGAGCCAACAAAGGTTGAAAGGTTGAGACCCTTGAGAGAAGGTGAGACCTTCAAAGGGCGAATCGCATCATATTCTTGTGCCCATGGATTAAATACAATCAAATTGGCAGCTACTGTACGAATCATTCCGACTCCAATTCCAATCTTCATGAAGATCCTTCAACAAAGACATACTCCGAGCTATCGAACGGCACTGCCAACTCGACCTATGTTTCATCCAACGGCCCTTACTGGTCACCCTTTACATCCTCAGGTCATGTGGGGATAGAACCTATGCACAAGCAGGCATTGAGTGCAGTCTTTCATTCTATAGGCGGAGTTGTGTTCCAAGGACACCTGATCTAGGGACAACCATTCTGTGGAATCTACAAACAGCCTTCAGTACTTGGAACTATCATGATTCATGATCGATATTGATCGATATCGCCACATAGATCGGTATGGCCTGCTGGACAGCCTGCATGCAAGGTGCTTAGAACAGAATCCCTTACTCATCTTGCAGCAACCAGAAAACAACCCAAACACTCTAAGAGTATGAGGAGATGGTTTCAAGGGTCAATATAGGCTAAGTATGTCACTCCCATGGAGTGGTGTGTGTGTGTGGTCATTGGTCTTGTCGATTCCTCCAGCTCACCACCTCTTTGAAGAACAAGTCGGGCGAGGCCGTTCTTGTGGGGCTTTCGAGGCCGTTCTTCGAGAGCCAGGCGCGGAGTCGATGGTTTTTTCTGCGGCGCGGTCGATGGAGCCGTTTGACGAGGACAATGCCAGCCATCGAGAAACCAACTGTACTTGCATGCATGACACTCACATTCCTTAGCTAGAATCTGTTTGCAGCATTTGAAGGCATCAACACCGGCACCTTTGAAGCCCTCCATCCTCACAGAGATGGAGAGCGTCAAACGGTTGCAGTCTTTGAAAGCACTAGACCCAATGTTTGTGACGACGTCGGGGATGGACAGGCTATCCAAAGAGCGACAGTTCATGAAGGCGCCAAATCCAATGTGAGTCACGCTGTTCGGTATAGTCAGACTGGCCAAAGAGCTACAGTTCTCGAAGGCGCACGCCTCGATTTGGATGACAGAGTCTGGGATGGTCAGGCTCTCCAATGAGCTGCAGTCTTTGAAGGCACCATGACCGATGTGGGTCACTGAGTTGGACATGGTCACAGTTACCAAAGAGCTGCAGTTTCTGAAGGCACCATGACCGATGCGGGGTACCGACTGGGGGATGCTCACACTTGTCAAAGAGCTGCAGTTACCAAAGGCACCTTCGCCAATGTAAGTAACCGAGCTGGGGATGGTCACACTTGCCAAAGAGCTGCAGTTCCCGAAGGCACCTTCCCCTATGTGAGTGACTGCGTTGGGGATGGTCACACTTGCCAGGGAACTGCAGCTTGCGAAGGCACCAAACTCAATGTTTGTCACTGAATTGGGTATGGTCACACTGGTCAAAGAACTACAGGCTCTGAATGCTCCAGCCCCAATCAACGTCACTGAATTGGGAATAGTTACACTTGTCAAAGAGCTGCAGTTCTTGAAGGCCTCGTCACCAATGCGTATCAGTGAGTCTGGCATGGTCACTCTGGTCAAAGAGCTGCATTTCCCGAAGGCACCTTCGCCAATGCGAGTCACTGAGTTCATGGTCACTCCGGCCAGGTTGCAGCAGCAGCCGAACGCTTTTGCAACGATTTCAGGTTCACTTAGGATTTCAACAACAAACAACGACTCCAAGTCGATCTCCCGGCCGAGCCGGGCAAGCTCATTCTGGTGGGAGCATCTGACGGAATTCTCTTTGAAAACGACTGTTACCTCTGATTCTGGAGAAAGGCCTGCAGCAGCTGCCGTCTCATTGTTCTCCAGCAACCTGCTCTGGCCAATGACAAGCTCCACCCGGGTTGTTTGTCGGGTGAATTCATCACGCCATTGCTGTTGTTGCTTGATCTGCTCCTTGATTTCCCGGCCTGTCATCTCTGGCATCACCTCTAGAAGGAGCACCTCACCATTGAGCTGCTTGACTGAAATCTGTACTGACATAGCTTCGAAGGTCAATCGATCCAAATGATTTTCAGTCTATCCATGCTAAGATCTGTGATCATGTTGCGATTGTGCCGTACAAACACTGAACGCGCAAAAGAGTGAGCAACATACATACTCTCTGACATGGGACATTGAAAAGCATAAGTTGGATTCTCTAAGACGTCAATCAACATGGTGTTTCCCTTTTCCCAAATTTGCCCTTGGCTAAATCAACAAAGAATGCACACCAGAATGAGGCCGACATGCCAACACCACGCATGCTCTTCATTGGTTTCTTCGAACTCATTTCCGTTGGCACAGCAATGGCCTCTGTAAGCCGTCACAGCGATATCAGTGATGTGCAGCACCATGTGGCACCATGTGGTCGGGTGTTTCAAGGGCGGTTGATGGGGTGCTCAAACCCTAACGAGCCCCTATTACTGTCGCAAAAAAACCCTACAGTATTACTGTCGCCCAAAAAACCTGCCCCGCCAACGAGCCCCTGCTGTATCCTTGTCAAGTTTCTTTACAGTCTCTTTTCAAACGACCTCGCTGAGTCGGACCCACCACGCTGAACTGAGCATGCTCTAGCGACGCCAGAGTCAGCTGCGGTTCGAGTGCGGTTCGAGTCTGACGGTGTTTCAGAGCTTCACTTGTAGCAGCAGTTCCGCACCACCCATCCCTAGATGCCATCCTAGCTTGACACTCCCAACTTGGAACATAGTAATTCAATGGACTCATTGGGAAGAATGACCAATCAAGATCTCAGCACTGTCTTAAGTCTTAACCTTCACATATCTTTGAGTTACGAAACAACGAAACCGTGTTTGGGTGTTTTTGGTCCTCTCCGTGTGTCAATCAGCAGGCACCCTATACAGGTTTCGCTCCTGCATCCCCCGGCTTCGTGGGCTGGGCGCTGTGACTCCAACTCCCGACCATTCGGACTCCCCGGCTGGCAGCGGAGGAGAGAGCCCAGGCAGCACCTTCGCCAAATGGTCCTGTCGACGATGTTTGCTTTTGGAAAAAGCCACGCCCATGTGTCCACCAAACGGGTATGATCTTTACATCCAACCAGTGGTTTCATTTGGTTTCTAGACACCCCAGGGATTGTTTCTGTATGTTTCTGTATATTCATTCGGACCAACAATGTAAAGCCCAATCGCACGTCGCACAATGCCGGTGTTACACAAAATGTTGGGTAGTGTCTTGGACTTTATTAGGGTCTTCTACCATCTATTTAATAGCATTATTTGCAAATCAATGAGTTTGCCACACAATCAGGACACGCAGCGTGATGCAACATGACGCAACCGGAGTCCGGTAACAACAACTTACTGATTCGGCATGTAACATATGATGTGACATGTCCTTGTTCAAAACAAATCCTCCCAAAATTGGAAAACAACACACAGGGGATGTTCAACCATTTGATTGCATGTATTACAGCGTATCAATATGGGCTCGACTGCGTGACACGCAAAAAATAGCTAGTCTAAAACACACAAACTAGTAACTATGCACAAACCCATCTTCATCCATTTTCCATACTTCTCCACACTTGAAACATGTTGAAACGATGGTTGCCACAACCCCACCTGCCATCACCTACGTACCACAGGGTCAACTTCCTCCACCCAGATCCCCTTCATCAACCGCCCCAAAACCCAACCGCCCTTTGTGCGGGCTTGCCCGGTGGCGGAGCACCCAGTCCCGGAGGACGACCGCCAAATGACTGGTGAGGCCCATCTCCATCAAAGGTCTCTCCTGTCACGCGCGATGACGACGCATCTGCGGGCTTTCTGCGCGCGATCGCCAACGGTGTGCGGCGCAAAGCAAAGCAGGGTTTTGATGTGGTTCATGCAGTCCGGGGCGCAACGGGGCGCACGTGGTGCTTTCAAAGACTTCAAGGAACCACAACACACCAGAAAACGCACAGCAGTTGGGAGCAACGGAATTGTTGCACTGAGGGCAAACAAGTCCACACCAGCACCCTCGAACAGGTCTCCTCTGAGGTTCGTTGGGCACAGACCGGATGAAGGGTGCTGGCAGGTTGTGTAGGGAATGGGACCCTCTGTTGACACAATCTGGCTCATTTGACACAAACGGTTTCTGGGCTTTGATATCAAAACAAAGACACAAGCCCTGGCAAATTCTAGCATGTTTTGCGAAAGAAATGGGTTTGCCAAGGGATCCCCACACCAACTCCTGTGAACACCCCTTTTCTATCCAGCAAACAAACATCATCCTCTTTGGCATACCCTTTCTCCGTCGGAGACGACTGTGACAGGTCTGATCTTGCGCACAGCTCGCACTCTGTCCGGGTCGATGGGGTCGTCTGAGCCAATGAGGACCTTGACGAAGAGCTGCACCACATCTGAGCGAAAAAGAGAGCACCAATCTGGGAAATTGGGAGCAAACACGATGGAAAGTGACGCTAGTCCTGCAAGTGTTTATATGGGAATACATGTACCTACTGTTTATAGAACTATAATATACAATATACCCTGCAAGTCCGGGTGCAGGTACAAACGAGCTCACGAGCCAACGACCCAGGCAGAATGAGGCGATCGGCCAAAACCTCGTTGTCCACCGGAGCGATCACTTCAACGCAGCTCATCGGTGAACTATTGCCCGCTTCAGGCTCACCATGGGTCCCAAGACCTAGTGGTCCTGGGCCTTTGTGTATGTGTGTGTGTGTGTTTTTGACCAACTCTAAGTGAGGTCTTGGACCCATCTTTGACCTATATAGGTTGGCCCTCTGAGCTATTGCCTGCTTCACTCACCATGGCCATCCGGTCCAAAGACCTGGTGGTAATGTGTATATATGACCAACTCCAAGTGTCATGGAACGCAATTTACCGCCCCTCCCTGGCATATAAAATGTCACATCATTCTTGATACTCTTGTGTAACTTCGGACCGAAAAGAGTTCATAAGGATTCGAGGTGTACCACATGTTTGTTTTTGGTGGGAAAATCAACATGGATGAACATGCTGGAGGAGGCTTTGCTAAGTCAATGGTTTTTGCATGGACCTGCACGAGATTTAAGTATAATATGTTACAAATTGTTTTGCAATACTTGGCGCATTCAGGTTTTGAGCAAGGTAAGGACACCAGGTTTCGGACAATAAAATGAAGCCTTATTAAGGCCTAATGAGCCTTAACAAGCCTTATTAAGGCGCATTTTAGGCTTAAAGCGGGGGGTTGCCTGCGACACTGCGCCTGTGCAGAAATTCTAATTTGGGGAAAATTTTTGGTGCATTGTCCACGTGTTTTTCCGCGTTTGAAGGCATCTCAATCATGTCCTTCCTCCAGGGTGTACCAAATACTAATATACAAAACAGTACGTGAAAAATCACGCAGTCTTGCACACACAGCTACCTGCAATGTTTCGGCTCTCTCCGTGAAACTCCTTATTTGAGCTAATCTTATGCTAATTGTTCAGTGGGGGATATAAGCCTTAATAAGCGTTAGTAAGGCGTTTCTAGTAAATGATGTTTCTTCAATAGTGGTCCTATTTGCCAGGGGTTGGGTTTTGTGTGTGCTTGCATTCCATGAAAGTGAGGTCTTGGACCGGCCCTCAGCATCAAGATTCCAAGATGTAGGGCCTGAAGCCAGGCTTAGGATACTGAAAACCCTTGAGAGGTGCTACTTTTGCAAAAGTCAAGAGGTGTCATCCCGAAGTAATTAGATGTCACATTGTTCTATCAATCGGCGATCCAGTTAAACGAGACTATCAGCCTGCAGGGACAGTCCATATTTAAAAAGAAATAGACAAAGAATTATTATTAACTATTTGTACATATGAATATGTATCCAGATATTCCTGATCTATCTAATATACTCACTCTTGATACTACTCTTGATACCGATACTGCTTGACGCCTCGCGAACCGATGTGAGACCTGTCGTCTCGCACTACCGCGCGCGTTTCCGGCCTCGCAGTACTTCCACATCCAGGGCCTCAGACCGGCGGCCGGCGCATGGTTCCGTCCATGTGCTCAAAGAAGGGAGGATATTGGTCGCCATCTTACTAAAGATGTCTAAAGGGGAGATTCCATGAAACGCAGGTTGGATCTGTCTCCCCGGCTACTATACAGGTCGCGTGACTGGATCATTGAAGTATACAAACGTATACGAGAGCATCCCCTGGCATGGCAAAAGAACGACCACCATTCACGATTCCTACTCAATGCGCATCAAGCAGTCTGTTTCTTCGCCTATGTGTCGAACATGAGCAAGTGCAACAATCGACAGCATTCAGCTTTACCAGTCCCATCCTCACTGGTCCCTCAACCCGGCCTGCACGTCCAGCTTGGGCACGTTTGGCATCTCTGGAACCCGAGCCCTCAGAAACACTGGATGGCGCTCTGGCACCCCACCCACTGTCGTACAAACAGCTGTCCGGTCTAGGGCTCTAGGTGATGTTCTTCACAATAGGGGTGATTCTTTCTCTATGGGAGGCTGTGGCTTCAACTCAGGTTGATCTTCGTGCATCGTTGTCGGGCATCTGAAAGAAACACAGGCTCGTCCTCACGAAGCGGATCCTTCTGCCACTCAGGGCAAGGCCGTCGCAGCTGCCTCAATTGGACGGTCACAATGGACCAGTCGAACACCGGAGGCCGCACTTGCTGAAAGCTGCCCTCAAACTGTTGAGCGTCAAGGCTTCTTCCATTGGACGCATTTGAAGACTTAGCTTGTCAGCAAAACCCGGGATACTAGCCATGATTGCACATAGTCATTCAATATATCATCTCTTTAGTTCAACAGGATCCAAATCCAAAGCTGCCTGGGTTGAGTAGTGAAACTGGCGTTCGCCCGACTCGCTCCGTGCATCTCCGGGCCCCCCCGGGCGGCTCCGGCAGCTCCGCCTCACGCGCCTGGCGGAGCGGATCCTGGTGGATCAAACCGAGACTGAGGAGTCAAGTACACATAGTACACATCCGAATCTGGACAGTTGCCTGTTGCTTGTTGATGTGAAACATGATTGATGATTTAGTCGTCAGCCCACGAATCCTTCCATGGCCTTCTGAGTTTGCACGTGGCACCAGCTACATCACCACTCCTCTGAAGGAACCCACGTAACCCTGTCTCTGAGAGTCTTTGAGCCACACCAGCCTGGATCTCTTGCAAGATGGTCCTCGCGTTCTCCTCGATGCTCCTGACTAGGGCTATGGTTGAGAAGTTATCGAGAAACAATGTGCCATGAGTCAAAAGAAACTGCTGGAATATGTCAATGTCAGTTTTTGTGCACATGGGTTCTTTCAAATGCCTGGTTTCGCAACGGTATACCTATAGATTATACTGACCAGCCATAGCGACTTGCCGATCCATACGTCCACATCAATGAACCAAATCCAACGTCATCACAAGCTGCTTCGTTCCCACATCGTTGACCCGCATACATTGCAAGTAGGTGCTGCATGTTTCCTTCAGCTCACACATGGGTTTGATATTCACCCAAAGGATATTCACTATCAACATCTCCTACTGAAGCATGCGAGTGAACAACACTGGTTGGCTCTTTTTGTGCAACACCTATACAGCCACAAAAGTTCACGAATCATCCTGCACCTGCACCTGTCCAGAACCCATCCAAACACCATCCAAAGCCCAGCACCTGCCATCTTCTCCCAGTCCCGACACCGCCTGAAGCCCAGCTGCTCGCCAAACCAACAGGCAGCCTCTGTGGCGTCCCTGGCCTCCCGGAAGGACCTCCGGCCGCATGGCGTCATCTCAACCCTGTCGATGCAGGGAAGAGATACGGAAGAGAACATGCTAAGCGAAAAGGAAGATCTTTGGACTCAAAAAGGCCGGCCACCCACCGAGATCCTTGGGCCGTCCAATGCGTGGCTAGCCGGACATTCAGCGCTGAAACCGCTGAAACCTCGCCTTCGAGTGAGGTGCGCCTTGCCCATGAGGAGATACATGTGCAGAACCCCAATGAGGTCTGCGGACCTGGGGGTCAATGACTCGGCAAACCGGCGGGACTTTGTGGCGCTCCGGAGGGTCTTGCAAATCTTGTGAACAATCAGGGCCCCCGTTTGTGGGGATCGTGTGAAAACCGCTTGGGAGGTTGTAGATCTGAAGAGCCGTGGGTGTGATGTTGACATCTCTTGAAACTGGAAATGAAAACTGGCCTGAAAGGCCTAAGGCTGGCAGCCCTATAGCTATGAACGCAATGATGACGTCTGAGCGTCAAAGCTTGGAAGAATCTTGAACTAATACCTATATTAACTTCTTTGTCACATAGCACCCAAGATCCAATAACCATACAGATTCCCAGATCAAAGCTCCAAATCAGAACGTTTGATGACCCCCCGTCCACTCCCTCTGAGATGCCAAGAAACTCTTCATACGCAGTCATTGCAGTCTGAGCTGTCCTGGACCGGAATAGAAGCTTAAACCACAGAAACTCAAGTTGAGCTGAAACAGAAGTTGAGCTGAAACGCTCTGAATTCTTTGCTATGTCCGGTTGTTCATGCATGTACTTCCCAAAGTCCCTGTTGTATTTCATGTAGACTGTTGTTGAGCAAAACCCGTTCATTCGGATGCACGCACTTGCGGACCGTCTGTGACGAGCGCACCCACTCTTCCCCTTCTCGCGTTGTGCGAGGGGTAAAGGTGGGAGTGAACCAGAGTGAGACGTCACTAGAGCTACCGTGAAGACGAAGGGGTCGAAGACCAAAGAAGAACACGAAAATACGGCAAAAGGGCGACCAAAAAGAACTGTATCTCGTATGCGGTAGGCCCACCTGACCATTCCCGCTGGCCATCAAGCAAATTCGGACTGAAATGAATTTGGAAGTGGACCACACCCGCCTCATGGGATATTGCAAGAACTGCGAGGTGTCAAACGACCCGTGAAGCGAGGGTGGATCTTCTGCATTTTAATTATCGAACCTTTTGGCTCAATTAGTTCAATCTATCAACTGGCAGTGGGATGTCTAATACTGTCGAAGTCCTTTTTTCGAGCCGTGGCGTTACGGATGAGTATCAAAAAAGAATCTCGCTGGTCTGCCGGAACCTCTGGCCAGTCTGGCCAAGGCTGTGCCGTGGGGTCCACAGGCAGATCAGGAAGGGGTATCTCTGTGTGGTATGGCGGCTCGTGGGGCATTTTCTGCAAAAGTCCATGCAAGAAATCACACACCTGAGGCGTGTTTGGCAACTGCGGTCGGCGCGAAAGGCCCCCTTCATGGTAAGGGGTGAAGCCCAGACGAGTTAAACTAGACGAGCCCTGTTTCTTATACTGCGGGAGAAGGTGAGATTTGGAGAAAGTCTGTATATGTTTCACAATCCATCGGAAATTCTCTGCAAGAACCCGAACACTCCGTTGCTTAATCGGCAACACACTGACTCTTGGATCATCATAGGGCAAAAGAAGTGTCTTATTAGCTTCACGAAGTTTAATGGGCAAGGGCCGGCGGGACCAAAGCATGAAAGAACAGGCAAGCTCCGTCCACGAAATTCCTTGTTCTCCCGTGATAGGCGGGGTATCAGGGCAGGGCCAAACCAATTGTTGACAGTATAGCCACACCATTCGCGCAAGATTAGTGCCCCAAGGGCAGCACCAAAAGACGACTCGGTGTGGTTCAGCTGGGTGTTCGAAATGATGGCCCTGAACTACCCATGTTCGGAGTTTTTTTTGCATTTGTTTGAGATATGAGATAGGCGGTGTGGGCTGATGCGCTCTGCATGCCGGCTGGGGCAGTGCCGGAGACATCGGGGCATCGCTGTTCCTCGGTTTTTAGCATGCGTGTCAAAGCGAGGTCGATAAGGTATGCGTGAATTTTGTCACAAATGTTGGACTCCTGGAGACGGTGGGCACGGGCTTCTTGGCATAAAGTGGAGAATGTCGGATCATCTGTGAGTCTGGCTTGCCCTGCGGCCTCATCGGCACAAGCATTACCGTGGATATGCCATGCTTCAAACTGGTTATGGGCATCCGAGAGAGTCTGATGGGATTTGATTTTAAAGACGAAAAAGTTTGATGTGTCCCATAGTTCAAGGAGGCGCTGAATGAGGTTCCAATGTGCTTGTTTGTGTGGATGTCTCCAGATGGTGCCTGAGTTGATGGCATGGAGTATATCAGCAACGAATTGAGAATCGGTAACAAACGTCACTGGCTGCGGAGCGGAGCAGGACAGAACCTGTTCGACGGCAATAACCATGGCAAACAACTCTGATCGGTTGATGGATTGATGTCCGGGGCAATGCCCACATGCGAGGACTTGAAAAACTTGCAACTGATGAGTCTCAGGATGGGGTGTGCGAATGACTACAGACCATGCAGCTCTGGCTGTGTAAGGGTCTCGAGTGTCGTCACAAGAACCGTCCGTGTATAGGACGGTATTTGGAGGTACAGAGGCCAGGGGCTGTATGGAGATGGAGGTATGGCGCAGGAACATACCTTGACGCAATAGCGCGACTTGTGGATGGTGCGTGGGTAAAGGAAACCAGCACGTTCGGCGGTTGTTGTTCATATAGTGGGGCTTAAAAGGGCCCTCAATCGAGCTGGAGCTATTCTAATTGCCGGCTGCCTGTATCCTGCTTACCATTTTGGTCCTACCAGGCTTCTACCGGCTGATCCTCCTTCCTTAGGAGAAGACTGGAGCTTAGCCACTCTGATGGAACTTGCAAAAGTCTTTGGTCTGAAGAGATTCCAAGCGAACTGGGCGCGCTTCTTTCTGTTACTGATGCATTCGATTCCACGTGGCAAGGCTCAGACAGCTGGCGCTGTGCACACCTCTCCTGCAAGACCACGCCTTTTGGCAAGCAGAGCACCGCAGGAGGAGGAATTGGTTCGCGTCGCAGGCTAGCCTTCAGATTGGCGTCTATCCTCACTTCCTCTCTGGAGGCCTGCGCTGGCCAAAAAGGCCCGTGCGCAGAATCCTTGAAGATTTGAAGAAAAGAGCGTGAGAGGTTATATAACGATATATATATGATTACGATTGATCATGTCTATATATATATATATGATTTTGTATTTGTATATTTGACACACGCACACTTAGTCACAGGTTCATCCAATGTCACAATCCACCCGGTAGTTCGGGATTTAGGAGCAATCAAGCTCCGCTACCACTTTGAGGGTGAAATCCCCCGCAGTGGTGCGGTCTCTACGAGTGGTTATCCCTGGATCGGTTCGAAGAGCAAAGCTGGACAATGAGCGAGTACAAACGAGCGAATGCTAAGCTTTTCTGTCACGCACAGACTTGAGCCAATTGTTATTGGCATGTATATGAGTGAAACAGCATTGCGTAAGAGCTACATATGAACACGTTATCACCAGAGAACGGGGGCCCAAAAAGAACAAACAGAGGGGGGGGGGGGCCCCCCCTACAGTGAAGTTTTCACGTGATGCATGATTCTCGAGGATTCGAGCCCCTGACTTGCTAAAGCAAGAGAAACTCCAGCTAGCTGGTGCTAGCTTTCATGATCTCAATCCCGAATGAAGCCCCCTTTTCGCAACCTTGTAGAAAGATGTATCAAGTAAACGGTGTTGTGTAACTGTTGTATAACTATTTGTATGGCTACATACATTACATTACATTACATTACATTACATTACATTACATTACAAAACATTACATTACATTACATTACGTTACATTACATTACATTGCATTGCATTACATTACATTTGCATAGAATGCACTCATGTGAACATGTGAGGGAACGAGGCCTTTGATGTTGTTGGAGCATCGGGGTGGAAACGTCAAAAAAAGGCTCGTCGGCATGAAGTCTGGGATGGTTGATGCTCTTGTGCCCAGAAATAGTCCTTCATCACAAGCGCCACTTTGCTGAGCAAATGGAGCATTTCCGAACAAGACCCATACCACCCATACACTGCCGAAAGCAACATGGAAGAACTTCTTCGTCAATTTGGTATCACTTTGCTTGGCATCACCCTGTCGCTCCACCCTGTCTCGCCAGTTTTGTGCTTTTCCCAACTGTCCGAGACTTCTCAACCAACGAAAACCTCTCAACTGTCCGAGATCGTTTCAGAGGCACCCGAGGGCTTCTCCCGTACTCAAGAACTTGAGGTATCCAACCTTGGCGGCACGTCGCCCCACTGCGTAGCGCCGCTCGTAGTGCGCGCTGGTCTACGCGGCACGCGCCCCGGTCTCGGGCGGGCTCGCTACTACAAGTACGCACCCGGTCTCTCCCATGCATCTTTACAAGCTGTCTCTCACCACGACAAGGTACTCCAATGCTTTCAGGGTTCGTGGGCCTTCGGCCTTGGGCCTCTGCACAAGAACTCTGCTCAAGTAAATGCTCATGGAGGGTCACGGAACATCTGGGGCCATAGACCAAGCTTAGTATTGCTCTTTGGAATTTTGGATTTTTTTTTGCTCTGTGGAAGGGTTGGTGCCATCTTCCTTGAGTGATACCATTCTAGGTGCAAAATCGAGAATTCAAAATAACTTATAAGCTTCCTATTCAAGGGTCTAAGAAAACAGCTGTGGCAAAGTCATTGTGCAAAGCGAGGCGTACAACGCCAGCCAACTTCAAGGCATTTGACGGGACTTTGTGAGAATGTGACAATTGAAGGGCAACAGGGGAAATTTAATTTCCTGTGTCCAAAGAATAATTTTGCAGCACCCGCTCGACAAACAGGCAACCCCCACTCGAGAACACGTTTTCCAAAGTTTGTGTAGAACAGGAAGGCTGCAATAGTCAGCCTGGTTGGAGGTTCCCATGCTTGGTTTGGAGCCGCTGGCTGGAGCAATCTTCAATTCAATTCAAGAGAAAATATGGTGCGCAGTGCAAGCCAGACTCCCAAGCTTCCCGTTAGTTAGAAAACTTAGAAGTTAAAACTGTAATGTTGTTACAGGGTCTTTTTCCGGAAGCCTGAAACATTTAAAGCATTCAATGCACCAATGTAAAGAAAGCCAGACACCCAAAATTGAAGAAGTCTTGATCGCGCTCTTTTTTCATTCTGCGCGAGCTCACTGCATGCATCCTGGCCGATGCAGCCAGAGATGCAACAAAAAGCTTTGCGCCCATGCCAGAGTGCATGTATCTTGGCCGACGCAGCCAAAGATCACGCCAGCGGGTTCCAAACCTCGTCGTTTTCCTCACCCTCTTCCATCTCCACTTCCTGGTCGTCATCATCGACCTCCCCAGCTGAGGCTCCGGTTGCTTCTGTCTTTTTTGTTTGTTTTTTGTGGGTGGCTCATCATCGCCGCCTACTGCAGGCTTCGGCTTGGCCCTAGGCTCAGGCTTCTTAGGTGGCTTTTCTGGCTTCGGTTTCGGCTTTGGCTTATTTGGTTGACCCTTGGCTTTGGATTTGGGTTCGGCTTTGGCTGCAGCAGTCACTTGCTCACCAACCGCAATATGCCCCCAGCCTGAAAAATTGTCCTTCTTGCACTTAGAGGACGACATTCTGTGGGCCCTGGCCGAATCAGCCAGAGGCCCACTTATTTTATCTTTCCTTGAGCAAAAAGCTGCGTCGGACGAGAATCGTGTATCTGAGCCTCCTACAGAGGTGACTATCAGACTACTCCTTACAAGCTTCAAGAACGTTCCCGAGGCTCGGTTGGAGCAGGATAAAAGCAGACTGTCCTAGAATTAGAAAACATGAATGGAATTTTTTCTAGCAGTCTGCTTTTTTCCTGCTCCTTAGGAGGTTCAAGAACGTTCCCGAGGCTCGGTTGGAGCAGGCTAAAAGACCTCTCCTTACAAGCCTGGCGTGCCATTTTTTCCTTTCCCAAACTTCCTGTCTTAGCCGAAGCAGCCAATGACAGGCTCCTGGTCTCTCCTTGGCAGCTGGCCGAAGCTCCCAGTCAGCCTTGGCTTACTGCGCGTCCTCGGCAAGGACTTCAAGAGCAAAGTTAGGGAACCATTTGCTCACTCCACTCCAAGACAGTGTCAAAAAAGAACCTGGCATGTCTTCAAGCACTCGGACACACGCCAAAGCTGCCTTGAAATCATTCTTAGTGAATTGAGTCAACGGGTCTCTCAAATAGCTCGGCCCACGCGGAGGCAGGCCTGTGACGACGCGAAGCGTAGGGTATTGATGCGGACAAGTATATTTGATTGTGGTGCAAACATCCAGCACATGAACCAAACTTCCGTCTAGCAGGGCTGTTGCTGAATCAGGTAAATGCTGCCATGCCCACAGTAGCGCGTTCCTCAAGCACTCAGCTTCGTCCAGGGCATCGTCCTCCCCAAAGTGGAGGATCAGCAAACGGCGGGTATCTGCAGTAAAGCGACAAAAGGACTTCAACATTTCTGGATCAGGACCAGGGGGAGCCATTGCCATAGAAAGGGCCAGCTTTGGGCCATTTGCAGCAGCCAGCTTGAGAATCTTCAGGGTTCAGCAGAAACTCCTGCCCAACCGCGCCAATTTCAATGTGGCCTTCGCCTCCACATTGCTCATGGCAAAGGATTTGGCGGAAGCAGCCAATGACCTCTGCAGAAAAGCACCTCACCGAAGCAGCCAAAGTACTCAGCAACCCCCACTTGGGAAGGCAAACCCATTTAGAGCCACATGGCGGCGTCAAGATTTGGAAATAAAATTTTCCAAGGCCCAAATATCTTTTCTTCCCTTCCTCGAGAAAACAGTATTGAAAAATCGAGACAATATTCTAGGAGCGTCAATGAAGGTGAAAAGTTAAGGTTGACATGACTACAAGTTTACCTGCTAAGAAGGGACTGTCCTAGCTAGAGCTGAACCTAGTCATGATTTACACAGTCAGACGCGACCCTACAAATCGAGAAGTGTAAATAACTTTTGAGGTGGTAGCAAAACCTTCAAACAGACAAACTTCAACCCCAATTGAAAAAGCAAAAAAAAATCCAAAATTCCAAAGAGCAATACCAAGCAAGTCAGAAGCCAAGAAGCCACAGAAGTGCCAAAGGCACCAAAAGGAAACACTGGAGCAACATCGGTTTCTTGGATCGCCCCGTTTCCACCCTTTCGCCCTCTTGTTCGGTCCCTCCCACAGCGGCTCGGACGTAGTGCGTCAGGGTGTTTGGCACGAACCTCCTCGAAGCAGGGGCATTCGAGGAGTTGATGAGTATGTGTGTCAGGTTGTGCGCAAAAAGGGCAAGAGGGATCTTGGGTTGCTGACCATTGTGAGATGGCTCCCAATGACTGCCAGCCTGATGTCAAACTTAATGCCAATATCCGACGTTGGCGGTCAGTACGGTGGCCAAGAAGGCGCAAGGTGGTGGTTGAGTCGAAGGGGTCGAGAGGGACGCCCTTACGATGCATGATGTTTTGGTGGCATACCCAGTCCCATGCAATGCGGGTTTGATTACGAATTTGGCGGTTCGAGAAGCCTCTGAGATTGACTCGAAGGCCTCCGGGACCTAGCAAAGTGGCTTGTTCTGTCAAATCCCATCCGAGCAGACGAAGGTAGGAGGCTAATGCACCCGCAGGTCCGCGCACTTTCCCCGTGAAGGCGCGGATCGAGGCAACCATCTGCTCCGCAAGGCTTGGGTAATAGAGGACGAAACGGCGTAAAGACGCCAGCATGTCGTTGACAACATGAAGCAGGGGGTCCTGCACTCGGGTGGACAAGTAATGCATAGCAATAAAGCTTGATGCGTGTTTATGGTCGCCAACTAAAACATTCGCTGCAGCTCGCCGGAGCGTGGTAAAATGCTTTTGGCCAATGGGTGCCCAGGGCACCGTAAAAGACCGCAGGCCACACTGCGACTTGAACTTTCTCGGCGCGGTCATCGAGGGTCAGGCTGAGCTTTCGCAATCGACTGCATTTAGCTACTGCATTATCAGTATTATCCCGGAGAGGGCCAAGAACCACCGCGTTGGAGTAGGCAATGGTGCACCCCAAGTCGTGAACATGACTCTTAATCGTGAAGACAAAATTGTGGTCCATGAGAATGGCAGAGGCTTCTGTCCAGAAAGACTTAAATGTTTTCGTGGTAGCCCAGCACCATGACTTTTTGAAGTCAATTTTCATTTTCAGGTCTGCTATCAGGTTCAAAAGAGTGGTCATAGCACGAAAACATGCTCGTTCCGAAGTGGACATGAAGCTCCAGTTATCTGCGTAGGTATATGGAAACAGGTTGGGGGACTTAAGCTTAGCATGGAAGACAAAGCTCAGGGCCAACATGCCCACCACCGACATCGAGTCCCCCTCCGGCAAACCTGTGGTGGACCGATGTGTGGGTCCAAGCGATTGGCCACACTGGAGGGCACGAGACAATTTAGTTAGTGACTGGAACCAGAAGTTCGAAACATGTGCAGGTATGCCTAGTAACTTGAAAATATGTCGAACCACCTGGCGTGGTATTAGATTAAAGGCCTTCACGAGATCCATGGTCCAGCCGCCCCACGCAGTGTGGCTGGTCTTGGCGTGTTCGATCTGCAGTTGTTGCATTAAGGAAAGGTCTCGAGCGGAACGGCGTGGGAGCCCCCCACTGATCTCTGGAGGCCATGAGCTAGCCCACTGTTGCAAAATCTGGTCCGCGATCATTTTGGAAGTTAACCGGGCTGGATAGCCTAATATGGTAATCGGTCTACCATCTGAAATTGATTCAGGGTGATCTTTCTTAGCGAACAGCAACGTGCGAGCCTGCATGAGACGTTCTGTTAAACCCGACTGCCACGAGCATCCTAACAAACTGGCAAGGTCAGCAACCATGGATCGAGACAGAGGTTGAAGCTCCTCAGAGTGCCACCCATCAACTCCGGCGGCTTTAAAAGGTTTCAGTCTATGGATGGAATCCCATAAACACTGGGGGTCGTCATACTGGATGTTAAGCAGGGGTTGTACTGGGACTGTGGCGTCAAGATCGGCTAAAAGGCTGGACCAAGGTCGAGAATCTTGCTGCTCAGACATGGTATCGCGAAGCCAAAACTGTGCCCAGAAATCGTGAAAAGCGGGCGACATATCCTGGACTGTATAAGCATGCGTTTGGTACGTGAGAGTTGCTTGGCCTGGAATGCGGCCCTGTACATGTGCGAGTTCGACAAAGGGTGGACTACATGAATGTACAGAGGCGGAACATGCTCCGAAGGTGACTTTGGCCCCTGCAGGTGCCCAAAAACTCGGGTCGGTGCGATTTTGGGTTTTGAACCCCGAGCACGGCAAAGGGTCGCCAATGAGGATCGAACAACCGGGAAATCATTCAAAAATCTCTGTTCTTTCCCTCGGATGATCCGATAAGCATTGGCGTTATTATTGTGGGCTTGAGCAAAAAGTGATACTATGTCTCCTATGATACTGACGAAGCTTAGCTTCTTGACGCGCAAAAGCGTCCGCATCGAGTCGTGTCAGCTGGATAGCGTCCGAAAGCCAACTAATGGATGGCACTCCACAAGGAACGAAAGGGATGCATTCGAATGAGAGGAGCCACCTCTCCCATGACCGTCCGTATCCCTGAGCTTTACGGATCACATTCCACTCCTGTGTGACTTGATCATGGTAATTATGTGGTTGCGTGAGTTTGGAGATATGGTTGAGATGTCTCATCAAGGACACTAATCTGCGTGTCTGCCTGGCCTTCAAACGTGCTTTGTTAGTAGTAGCTTCTACCGGTGGGTTATATCCTTGCGTTGGGTCATCTCTTGCCGTGCGAGGGGCAGTATGGGTAACAAGAACTGTGGGCTTGCATCGGCCCCAGAACTTACGTGGGAGGCATGCTTGTGGGAACCTGATGGGGTCATGTCGGTGTTGCTGTTGGAGGCTCTCTTGGACTGCACGTTCAACTCCCTTGGACCACCGGCGAAATGCAGAATTAATGTCGGCTTCAGTCGAAAGTGTGGACGACGGCGAGAAGCAGTGTGTCGAGTTGACATAGCATTGCTCTAAAAGCGTTGGCTCAATGGTGGTATGGCCCCATGTGGCGGGGATAAACCAATTGCGTGAGGTGGACTGTGTTGTTGGTAGTTGGAATTGAAGATACAGTGGGCGGTGGTCAGGGAAGATGTCTGGGGGGCCAACCCAGATATCCTGGATCCAAGGAACAAGTGTTTCATGGATAATAAAACTATCATTTCTTGTTGAACCCCGACATGTGGGGGGCAGTGTTTTCCCGAATCTAGACGATGCGAAATTGAAGGCTTCCTGACACCGGATGTTCCGAAAGGCCGCATAGGCAGGAAACTCACATATCGGGTTGTTAAAGTCGGCTGCGATAATAAAAGGAAGGTTCGTAGCGGCACAGTGATGATAAATTTGGGCAAGTAACAAATCACTTTTAGTACGGACCTCCGCAGTGCGGCCAGCAAAGAAATAGGCGGTGATCAAAAGTACTTCAAAATGACCCACCAAGATGATTTGCTGTGAAACTCTTAGCGTACTATTGAGCTCCACCGGGAAGGCATTCCGGGAGGGTCGACATGGTGTACGATGTAGAGATGCAGTTCCCAAAGCCTCCCTTCTGCGAGAGATATCCGCCATCATCGGATTAATGGACTGCTTCTGAGGGCTTACAGGGGGCTCCAAGAGACTTTGTACGGTGTTTTGACTAGGAATTTGGTAAACTCCGACTGGATAGCTTTAGTGGCTGATGTCTCAGAAAGAGATATAATGTCTGCCCCCAGGTCAACAATGTCCTGCTGACGTTCTGTGAGAACTGTGGGATTTAAGACTGCTAACGTTAATGTCTGTGACGTCACCTGAGGGCCTGGGTTACTTGCCTCCCCAATTCTGGTTCCCAGAAGGGGGTGCCAAAAAAGGTCAGAAAAACCAATCGAAAGGAAATCCGGTGTGTCAAAGTAAATCGAGACTCGGCTGGCCGACGTGAGACGAACGGGAGCGGTTCCCCACCCCGCGCTTTTTAGACAGCTCAGCGCCGAGCGGGTTGTGGTCTGCGTCGTGCATGCAAAAGGATTGGGACCTTCTAGGTTCAATCGGCAAACTTGCAACATATCAAAGGCAAAAGGTTCGAAATGCACGGCTTTTTGCGATGCAGGACAAGTCCCCAGCCATAGACTAAGGTGTGACACCGTTCTACCGATGAACATGTGCGAAGGTTCGCTGTGGGAAGCGTGCCATTGGCAAAAACGCCCACACAAGCTCGTCTTGGTTGGCAATTTGGAAAGCAGCGGCTATTGGGCAAATGCAATGATGCTTACGATCTGGCTTGACTGGCACTGATCTTTGGAGTGTTAGTCCTCCTCCATGTTTTCATCGTCACGCTCATTGCGTTTGCGAGCGGAGGCATTGGCTCCCAGGAGTAGCTTAAGCTGGTCAAAATCCTCCCGGAAAGTGTCACGCAAAGCCGTCTGGGTTTGGTTTATAGGGCTTGTGCCAATGTGCTCTGGAAGCTGTTTTGGACTTCCGTAACCCTATCGGCTACTTCCTTTCTGACTTGTTGCAGTTCGACATGTACTTCCTTGCGGAAATTGGAGGCATCTTTGCGTTGGGTGGTCATGGCCGATTCAAGGCTATCTAATTTACTCTTCATCTGATCAATTTCCTTCTGTTGGGAAACCTGGACCTCCGAGGGAGCACGGGAGGATGCAGTACGACCAGAGGAAGAGCTAGCACTTTCATGGTTGGTGGAGCTTGTACTCCAATCGCTCGGTCGGCGATGAGCAATGGCCTGGGCCCATGGGTCAAACGCCATGAGAGGATCTTCCTGGGCGACGGCCGGGGCTTCTTGGCGCCACACTCTGCGTGTCGTTTCTGCTGGTCGTTTGCCAGCGAGGATGGCAGATTTAGACTTAGCGAAATTGCTCTCGATCGGCTGTAACAGGACAGCGTTGTGTTTCCATGTAAACGTGGATCGGCGGATGTCTGCTTGGCCTACCAGCAACCAGGTGGACGAATTCAGTGCACGAAGTGGCCTCAGAGTCCATTTCAATCCACTTAAGCACGTCATCATGTGTAGCCCCCGTGGGAACTGGTGCAATTTTATACATGGCTTCCCCTTGGACAAGTGTCGGCTTGGGGTCACTGGGTCGGATGTCCTGCCACAACACATCAAAGTCTTTAGCTAAGACCCGAATGCCGTATGCTGGCTTTTCTTTGCTCGAGCGTACAACACCGAGGGTATAGTCATACGTTTCAGCCTTGGTGATGGCTTCGGCTAGGGTCGGAAAATTCGCCCAGATAACAGAGAATCTGGAATCGGCCAAATTCGTGAACTCTGATTTGGGGGTGACATAGATTCCTGACATACCAGACTTTTTCATCACCGTGTGGAGCACAGGTGCAAGGACTCTGGCGTAGAAACAGAAAGACTCAGCTTCTTCAGGAGTCGCTTGTTGCCGGTATGCCCTCCAGCTTCTCCCAAACGGGGGGCCTGAGATATTTTGGGCAGGAGCAATGCCGAGTGTTTTGAAGACTGTGTGTATCGGGGCCTCGAACAGTGCTTCCCAGACTTCTGACGGGCAGTCCTGCTTCCAGGTGACAAACATGGTTTTGGTAGTCTCTGTAACCACCGCTCCATCACCATCGGACAATTTCACTGTCACCGAGGTTCGACCTAGCGAATGGCAGCAGGCTGTGATAATGACACGGTTGCTGTCAGGCAGTAGGACGGGGATGTGAAAACGCTGACACTTGTCGCTTTGCAGTCCACATTTCTTGCCTGGAACAATGGCCATTGAAACAGTGAACGTTTGGTCATGGGCACGAACGAATGCAGCAATATCATCAGGTTCCACAAAAATGATACCCTCTCCCGGTTGCTGCGGTGGATCGCACATCCGGACTTCCGTACCATCATGAAGGCAAAAGGTGCCTGGAACCACATGCAGGGTAGCGGCAACGATGTCACTCATGGGTCCTAGTGACGGCTGAAACGATGATTTGACCCGTTTGGTCCTGGCCTCTTCAAGATCATGGAGTTGTGGCACTGGGATACGAGTCTGTTTTGCAATCGTACGACATTGCTGGACGAAAGCTTCTTCGTCCGGAATGTTCAATAGGGTACGCATACGGGCGGCCCCTGCCTCTTGGTAAAGTTGTTGTACAAATTGTTTAGTGTCTAGAGGGTCGAAACCAACTTGTAGCACCCGGGCTGCAAAATCCTCCTTCGCCTTCACTGCCGCATCTGCTTTTGACCCTCCACCCTGCAATTCAAGAATCATATGCACCCGAACTTCAGTGTGTGGAGTGGCTTGCGGATCAAGGTAGTGGCGGAACTCCCACTCGGGGTTAGTCCGTTGACCTCGGATGATAGTGCGGAGTTGTTCTTCTCTACCCCAGTATGTGGCTGCGAGTGTCCAAGCTTCGGCAAAAACACCTGTAGGCGTCGATGGTTGCACAAGGCCGGACCAGACATATGAATCCCACAGCTTAACCTTGACCTGAATACCTTCCGTGATGTTCTTCAACTTGTGGTTCAGGTGGGTCACGAAAGATCTGGTGGCAAGTACGTTTTGCAAATCTTGAATCGGGATTGAAGCGGCTGCTTCACATCGTTGAATCATGAGTTGTACTGATGTGCCACGTTGTCGGCTATCATCACCACTGGAATCAAGGATGCTCTTCCACCCGAATGATCGCAAGACATTGTCGACACCGAGTTGACAGAAAGTCTGCAACGTGGTCAAAGCCTGGAACATGGTCATGATACACAAAAACCCTTCTGGCACCACGCTCCATCTGGTGTCTTGAAGAACCGACAGGTCAGGTGCCTGTTGAGATTTGTGACACTGTATCACTAGCATCGCTGGTGGTGGGTCAGCCAAAAGCAAGTCACGTCCTAGGTGATCTTGTGCCTGCAAAGGGACTTTAAAATGTGGCTGCAGGCATGTAATCAAATCATCAACTGTCTCAACCGATGACCTATTGACAGCAAGAATGCCACATGCGGTAAAGGCGACAATCATACGGCTCTGAGTGTCTGCGAGATATGACTCTTGCAAAGACAAAGGCCCTAACCAGAGGTTCTCAATGAGCATCCCTGTGCAAGGAACTGTGTCCGAGGCAAAGAGTGGCAGTGTCAAATCTGTGTCACCTCTAGGTTGCCACGCTGCAGCCGCATTGGTCGGCAGGTGGAACAGGAACCGCAGAAATTCAATCACCGAAACATCAGTACCCAATCTGAATGTGACGTTACCGGATTCATGATGAATGCGAAGACAATGCAGTGGTACCTCATGTGATTCCCAGCTCAGAGTAGGGGAGGCTTCTCGCTTCGTCAGTAGCAGCGTGCGAGTGGATTGGCACTCCTGAATCATGACATTTTGGTTCGAAAACCTCGTACCCAAAGCTTCATGGAAGATCCAGAGGGGGACATTGTTCCGTTTGATACATTCCAACTGGGCCAGGCCATTGAGGAGGCAGACCACTGCGTGCGGGACTGCTATGGCATTGCCCATCATGTGGTAGGCAACTTTTGGGTCCTGTGGGACGTGGCATGGATCCCCGCATCCAAACAGTAAGACGATTTCAGCTTGGGATAACCATCGAAGCTGGCCTTCATGCAAATTGAACGTTCCAATCAATCCACCTTCTCGTAGGACATGTTCTGGTAACTCGTGGGAGAAGGCATAGTTTGCCATGATGCACGGATGTCTCTCTGCTGCAGTTCTGATGCGGCATCGCCGAATCTCATGTGGTGAGGCCCCAACCCCACGTGGAAGGTATGTGCGGCTAAAGTACTTTGCCAAGACATCAGCTTGCACTGGTTGAGCGAAGGCATGACATGCGTGAGCCAACGGCAGAAGGATAGTGCCCAAAGCAGGTGTGTCCTCTACTCTCTGCCATGGTGCTGGCGTGAGCTGTTCAACACGAGGGTCACCTCGGCGAGTAGCCACCAGAAGCAGCCTATTCCTCGAGTGTGGTAGAACATCTGCAAGGTTGAAATTGTCACACCAGATAAGGTCGTAGCCTGCCACTTCATGAACTCACGCACCCAGGCAAAGTGCTTGTGCGTGAACACAGATGCCACTTGCTCCAATCACAAGATGGCTGGTTGCAATAGGAAGCATTGCACCAGGGTCATGACGAGTAACCTGCCATCCGGAGCTCCAAGTCCTAGTTCGGAGCTAGCGCGGCTCCACGGCTGGCATGGCGGTGAGGCCAGCAGAACATCGATGGGCTTGAAAAGGTAGTGCCACCAGGCGTATCTGGCCAGGTATTCAACGTTAGCCTGAACAGTAAGCGGCTCTTCCAGCGTCTTTCCATCAAGGCCATTCTCTGAGGCCTGGGCCGGACTTGAGATGGCGGGGTAGGACGACTGGTTTAAGGCGTGACATCTGGCCATGATTGCATCATTCTCGACTGAAAAGACATGTTGGATAGGCAAATGTGCATGCTCGAGTGCTTTGACCGCATATGACCATCCGGAAAACCCTCCAGCGAAAAACTCACCCACGCGGATAAGGCTATCAGGCTGACGATTGGCAGGCTGTTGCAGCATGATGCCGGACTGTGGTGATCTCAGGTCCACAACTGGTATTCCTTCGTTCCAGAGTATTTTGGCCTCCACTATGGTCACAGGTTTATCGGGCCCGATTGCCTGCCAAACAGCAGGGGGCATCAACACATGAACGAAAGAGGCGGGGTCATGCCTGCATGTTGGCCAGCCGCATTCGAGCGTACCTATCACATGGCTTTGATCGGATGGAGGACGTGTGATTTGACATGATACCAGTGCATTGCCGCTCCACTCTTGGAGGTATTGACGAAGAATGGCATGAGCGGTCACAGCTTTGGTATGGCACGTGCATTCCTGCTACAGGGATGTGGGCCCTGACATGTTGTATAAGACTTTGACAGGTTCGTGGCGACAGACTCGGCAAAACTTGAGACTGCTGGTTCTCCTGTATGGCCCCTCCTGAAGCGTAAGGACGTGCCCCCTCCATGTGAATCAGATTGGCGAGAAACAGTGCACGGACAGCGAAAGCAAAGTTATTTAAATGTTGGTCTTGGGACAGCAAGCTCCAGCCTTGTACTGCCTGACGTCCAATCGATTCAAAAACCTCATGCTCTGAATGACTTTGCAGGACACGAACCGCTTCCTGGAACGGTGGAATCTGATGAAACCGCATGACACTAACAAGTCTCGCAACACAAGAAACCCACACATCCGCCATGGTGCTGGGTATTCATGGTAGATTGCACTCACTGTTTCCATGTCAACACGCAGGAAAGCGGCAAAAGCATGCAAAAAAGCATTTCTGTCACGAGGGTCCTGGCGAGGGAACCCAAAGAAATGAACAATGTTCTGCAGGTTTCCATGCAGCCGGAAAGCAAACCAGTGGTCATGGGCGAGAATGAGACCTCGAGTATCCATCAAAACCCAACTATTAGCGTGTGCAGAGTCAATCACACGTACAATGCCTGCCTCACGGTCCCAAATGCAGCACGGCATAAAATGAATGTTGGTGATTCTGCTCTGGTGCAATGCTAACATGAAGTCGAGTTCGTCAGATGCAGCTTTATCGGGCATGTCACAAAAGGCCTGAATGCGGTCTTGGATGGATTGAGGGAGATATGAACCTGCGCGAACATCCCCTGGGGCTGGCACTATTGCTGTTGACGAAGTCACCTCAGGAACAGCAGGCTCGGAACCAAGATCACCGGAAGACAGTGCGATTTGTGGAACTTGTGCAGGTGGGACCTCGACCTCTTCAATGATGGCTGGATCATGGACACACAGTGGCTGTCCAGCGGCTTGAACTGTCAGGGCATCTAATCTCGTATGTACACTGGTGTTAAACTGAAACAGGTTGGTGAGGAATGACATCCTGATGACATACGCCATTTGCTGAAGGTCGTCTGAGGCATCAGTCCTTGCCCAGGCATCTATTGATCTCGATAGGACCCTCTGGACGATCCTCTTTCTGTCTTCGGACAATGTGTGGAAATCGTGCAGGGTGTCAACAAAAGCATGTGTCGAATGCATAAGCTGAGTCCATCTACACAGGAGGGTCCAACCGCACATGGTGGGTGGCGACTGATCAAGACCAAATTCAATTTGCACTCTGTGAGGGGGAATATCCAACAGCCTACACGCAAACATTTCCACTCTATGTCGCCATGTGCGCGGTATCATCAAGAGTGTGATCACAGGTTGAGTATGCTGTCTATCGATTTCGATTCCTCCCCAGTGCGCTCCCATTAACAGGGGAATCAAGGAAACCCCAGTGTTGGCAATGTGTGTGTCTTCATTGTCGAACTGAAATTCGTCACTGGTAGGCACGTACGCGCACAAAGGCAGGAGATGGAAGTTGGACTGTGGCCTGCGAATTCGGCCAACTGCATATGTCCATTCATCCGATGCTAGCCAACCCTCCGTGTCCCGTGTGAAAGAAAGACGCTCCCCGATGGTAGCAAAAGGCCACAAAAAAAGGCTGATCTAACTGTCTCCCACCCAGGTCTTCCACCAACAGACACCAAGCGAGACCAGGGTGCGACACCTGTGGCATCCAACAGCACCCCTTTTGGAAGCAAACACACCTTGGTCACATGTTCTGCGATCACCAATGCGACGAAGTCAGAAGGGACCTGCGAAAAAGGCTGAACACAATGGCCAGGGAATTCGAAGGTCGTAGGTAGATTGACTCCAAAGCTTGGGTGACCTGGAGATGAGGGCGGTTCATGTCTGGGCCCTGCCCTATCTTGACTTTTCTTTTCACTTACTTCATCACGCAGAGGGCCTATGGCCAAGTTGCAACCCTCGAGCGAATGTGTCGCATCACTTCCATTCGAGAAGACTTCATGGCCTCGTCGATCAAGATGAGCATGGTCGTCAGTCGTTGTGGCTGTGTATTCCAGAAAATGATTCCTTCTTCTGGCTCCTCGCTCACACCAAACCTGCTGGGTACTTGGTCTCCAAGGCGAGTTCAGATTATCTTCAGTCCATGGCTGACACAAAAGCTCCCTGTTCAGCTGACGAAGAAATCTGGTGGATCTGCCATAGTGCCACAGAAGAAAAACACATGCACATAGGAACACATAGTTTCCCAAAGTGGGGTTCTTCCACGAAGCCTCATCACTTTCAAGGGCGATCAATGCCAAAAAGATCAACAACATGAGTTCCTCGAAGTGTAGTGCTCCATTGTCTTCTGGGCTAGAATGCTGCTCTTGCATGCCCTCGTCTGTGGGACAATCCCACACGGGGACAGAGATCCAGCAACCGCCACGGAATACTTTGGCCAAGAACCACACAGATGGTGCTTCAGATGCCAGGCGTGAGTATACATCACAAGGCAGCTTGAGCAACACTGGAGTCTCTTCAAAGATCCGATAGGCCTCCACCACCACGAAGTCATGGCATACCTGCAGCTCATTCCATGTGGTCAACGCCTGACGTGGAATTCGGCTACTATCAATGAGCTTCGTGGTGGAAACATGTCGATGTACCGGGATGGTAGTTTTCTCAGGCTGAGAAAAACATGGCATTGCCCCAATCCGCACTCCAAGCGTGAAGGTCACGCTCAAAGTGACAGCCGCGCCCCGGGAAGGCTTGGGCAAGAACGGCTCCGCTCATTCGGATTGAACCACTTCTTCATATGGGGGGTTATATTCAATGAGTCTACAGTCTAAATTCCATCACCTGTTGTGTCCCGAAATCGACGGGCGACACGGACGGGAGAAAGCGCGATCGGAGCTATCGACACGTGTTTCAGCCGCGAATCGACGCGGCGCTCCTTAACGATCCTTACGTGGGGTGGAGAATGGGTCCTGTTCATCCTTCTTCTTGTGCAATGATGGAATCAGGGTTCCAATCAGTGTGAATCTTGAATCTTTGTGTTGATTCCAGGGTTTACGATGAGCACATGGGCTTGATACTTCACAAACAGTCAGCTTTGAACGGCATCTTGAAAAGAACATCAGGCAAGGAGCAGGTCCGATTGTCAAAAAGAAAGCCAATCCAAAGTCATTGTACCATTTGGAAAATCCAAAATACAACCAAACAAACCTATTCAAAAACCAACACGAACTGCAACAACGCACAAAACTTAGGCAAATAAGACACAAAATGGTCATGTGTCATGACCTATAATATACCCACACAAGAAACAAGGTGAAACATGGAGCAACATCGAATGGGCCTTTGACCAAACAAAGGCGATGGCCAGGTCATAAGCAACAACATCAATTTGAACAAATATAGCACGGACATGTCGCAACTGGATCCACCTAGTATCTTAAACCATGACTGCAGTCTGAGATGTCTTACTTAGTGTTGACCTGAGTGTTTTTCACTTGAACAAAAAATGAAACTGCAAAAGGTGTGGGATCATGTACGTTTCATTATCATAAATCTACTCGACGGCAAGCCCCATTTGCAATTGCGTTGAACGTTTCAATCAAAAGTGTTCCTTGCAGTGATCAATTAATTACACAGTCTCTCTGTGGATAAAGGTTGGGTAGCGTGTCTTCCAGCACTTGGGCCAAGGGTCTTTGGCATCCTCCAATCGTCCAACAGGAGTTGATGAACACAGTAACGTCCAATGCAAAGTTGACATACATACTCGGGTTAAGTATGGGTTAAGCACTTGATGATCTTGATGTCCTTGTGAATGTCTCGCCCCGGACAGCGTCACGCCCGGACAGCGTTCGGCAGGCTCCTCAAAGCCTCGTCGTAGCTCCCTCGATGAAGCTGAACCTCGCGGTGGTCCGGTTCAGATGAAAAATCAAAGCGAGGATTGGTTCCCTTTCAACGCTGTTTGTTCAGCAGCAATGTTCAAATTGATTTAATTGAGACTGCTTGGGACTTGAGGGAACTCGATGTTAATGTTCAACTCTTGAAACTTGGATGACAAGCGAGTAGAGAAAATTCCTGATGACACTGTGGTTTGCCGTCCCTGTGAAACAAGGCCAAATTGTTAACTTCCAAAGAAAACATGGGAAATTCAGAACCCCAAAATAAGACAAACATAAACACCTGAGGGACTTGCAGCGGCCACTGCGTGAGAGCTGCAAGCAGTGCAAAAAGGCCTCAGCAGCCACGGCATCCGCCGAGAGTGGCTGAACAACTCCGAGAGTGGCTGAAAGCATTCGGCTGGGATGGCAGAACCAAGTGGTCATGTCCGTTTAACGCGCATGTTCATAAACAAGTACAGCATGCAGATTAGACATTATTCAACCAGCAACGTGGACTCGGGCGTTGTACAGTTTCATCGCCGGGCAACATCGACATGCGTTTGGTTTCAACATGACAGACTCAATGACGGCTTCACCGTATGTTTTCTCGTGGCTCAAACCACTTCGTTGGCTGCCGACCCAACGTGACCTGCCGACCCAGCTGGACTTCGGCGTCGACCAAACTCCGACGCGGAAAAAGGCTGGCGAGTGTCCCGCGCGGAGGAACATGCAGAAGATTGGAAGAATCTGGTGCCTTGTATATGTATGTATTATAGTTATATATTTATATACCTGGAGCCCTATTGACCCCTGTTTTGATAGGCAAATGCCATATTATGGGAGGTTGCTGGTCCAAAATAGAAGTCATGCAGGTTCTAGGTGTATATATATATATATTATATACCATAAGGGACAAAAGTACCTAAGCAAGAAATCGTGCATTTTGGCACGCAGACTTTTGAGCATCAGTTCTTGGAAGAGATGCAAAAGCACAGATCGAATCTTCGGATGATGAGTTAGAGACTTTTCAGTAGTAGTAATGTCACAGTTTATATTTTTTATGTGGGTCTCCACAGCACCTTCTCACCCTAGTCTGTGTTTGTATTTTGCAACCGAATACCACTCGAGAGCCTGTGGCCTTGGCGTTTCACACCACTTTTGATGTGTTTGGTTATTACGGCCCCTTCAGCAAGAAGTTTCAATTTTTTGTGGCATGCTTTTACCGCAAGAAGATCATAAGTCTAAGGGTTTTGTGCCATCCATGAAACGACCCCTAAGCTTGACAATGTGTTCCCAGTATAGATTCTTCTAGCAGTCTCGGCTTTGTTGCAGCAAACTTGACCACAAGGCCGGTTTGGGCGATAGCGGGTCCAAACACTATCATTGGAGGCTCGACCTTTTCTGTCGCATGTTGAACTATAGCCTCTTAGCATCCCTTTTGGGCCGCTTGGAGAAGAGTTTTGTCTCACACATATTGCAAAGCGTGCGGTGGAGTATACCGCATGAAGCAAACCAGGTTAGATAGATCAACTTAACAAACAAACGATACCAAACGCAGCAAACCTTCCGACAACCATGCTCTTGAAGCTGCGCAGATCGCGATTTGAAGGCGGACCGTCCGTTTGGGACAGATGTGGTTTTCCAATAGTTCATTGCCCAGTTGATGGCCCGATTTTGCAGCTGTTTCCAAGCACCCTCAAAAGGTACATGGCTTGACTCGACAGGAAGAGCAGAAAAAATGTACGAAGCCTCCATGCTTCAAGTGCTTCCTGAAGGTAGAGATCGGCCGCGTTAAGTAGGCCCTGTTACCCCTCGGTTTTGGTATGGTAGATATGAGCCATGGCTCTTCGCAGTCGCTTTGAAGGAGCTTGGATCGTCGCTTTCGGTGATTGTGATGGTGCTAGAGCTAGCATGGAACCTCTCTGGCAGGTTGCTGAACGTCAGTTGTACAAACAGTGAAGCTCCTCTCGCCGTGAACGGCTGACCCGAGCGGCTGGAGTGAAAACAAAATAGTTTGGTGGGAGTGAAACACCAGGTAGTCACATGATGAAACAATGAAGTGTTCAAGGACCATCTCCTGTACTATCAACTTAGTGGCCCTTAGGCTGTAGCACCCCCTGGTTCAACCCCTGTCCGTATCATTGCTTGGCTAAAGCAATACATGTGGTCAAACGACTCCGGGAAAGATGTAACCTCCACGATCTGTCTTGGTTCTTGTTGTTGGCTGACATCCAAGATTCTGTCAAGATTCGCAGGCTTTACTCGAGGGTATTGAGCCGGTGTGGAGGCATGGTCAAACATCTCAGGGATTATTTCAGGGTCATGCCACGCTCTGGCCAAGGATTGTTTGGGCCTGCTGTTCTGCTGTGACCGCCGCTGGTGCTGACACAACACCGCAAAGTCAAAAAGATGAACCTATTTTGCGAACCTAAATGAGGCCGCAGCTTGGCTTTATGAAAGTGGCCCCTCACTGCGTGTATATATTATATATATAAGGCGGCACCAGACTTCATCCAATCCTACTCTGACTCTCCTTGAATGCGGTATCTCTACGTTCTTGGGCAACATTCATTTACAAGATATCTCCATTCCTGTCTAGGTTTCGACCTAGCTCCCTCTCTTGCTTTTGGATTGTCTAAATGGATTTCTGTTGTTCTCTCGTCCCAATTTTCTCACCATAATCCATATAAGAACCCATCAGGCTTTGTTCTGCAACTAATCCTTCACGATCTTCACGCACCTTCAAGGTTTTAAGGACCTCGACCATATCGGAGGACTCAGGTACTCCAGCTGTCATGCAACACATCAAGACCCCAAAACCCCATGATGCAAATGAAGTTGGGGATTGGAAATGATACAAACATGTAGCAAACACATGTTTAGGCTGCTTTAAGTATCATACTTCTGGAGTCTAAACAAACATCACGAAACCACACAGCCTATATATATATAACATCACGCCACTACGGTCGCTGCCCTGCAAGAAAGCGGCTCGGAGGCCCTCTGAGCGAGAAGTCGCAGCTCCTGTGCTGCCGGCAGGGGTTAGGAGTCCTCTGTGCTCCATGAAAATGAGTGATAAAAAGTAGATAATCGTAGATATATGTACAGATATGTTAAGATTTCATTGACGTTCAGTGGTGTTCATTCTATTGGGAAGAGGTGGTTGGTCCTGTGAGCCCCCCTGTACTGTCCTGTCAGGAGTCCTTTGTTGGGTCCGGGTCTGTCAGGGCTTCAAGCTGAGAATCAGTTTAGTCAGACTATTAGTCCAATGGTTGGGATCGATCAAGGTTGGACAGAACACTGGCGCAATGCGAAAGATTCCAGTGGATGACTACGACATACTACGACTACTACTACTACTACTACTACTACTACTACGATGATGATGATGAGGGCGGTCATGGGTTTTGCAGAGAGGGTCAAGTGATCATTGGTGGATGGATGTGGATGGTGGATGGTGATTCAACTGGATTATGATTGAGGTTGACCACAGCAGCCAAACCTTTGATTCTCCGCTGTCTATTACAGCCTTATGAAGATTCATCGCGTTCATCCGCAAACAATCACTTGCACATACTTGCACTAAAACCATTGGTCTGCCAAGTGTCCAGAATTCCTCCATTTCACCTTCCAAAACGTGTGAAACATGTAGATCTACTGTGGGTCTTCTGGTCTTCTTTTTGAAGTGACACACCAACTTTGGTCCACAAGGTAAACACGGGGACAACAAGAGCTGTTCTGAACATTGAAGATCCTGGCCACCATGCACTGCGTGCTTGTTGACTAGGCAAGGGTATCCGCACATTCCAACCTGAAAGAGGCTTGAGCGTCCAGCAACTTCCGTTCCCCTTCATGGAACAAATGCAATCACTCCATGTACTCAACATAGCCTGCGCTTGGCTTGTTTCCAGGGTCAATCTCAATCAGTTACCTATATGCAGTTTGATGATCACAGGGCATGACACGAAACCGGTTTTATCGATCTTAATTGATACATCTGCGTAGTCGGCGGATCCAGCCGCTTAATTATTGTTCCATATCATTGATCCTCTGTCTTTCCAGGTGATGGACCACCCTCCGATCTTCGATCACCAAGCGTGGTGTTGGGGTGTCCGGCTTGTGCCGGCTGGGGGCCTCTGCAGGTGATATTAACACCTCACATGCCTCACATGGTCACATCCATGGCCGCGGATCAGCCAAGTCCTCCATCTTCTCCTCCACACGCCGGAAGTGCTCGCCGGCCTGGTTCGCGCAGGGATTGTTGCGGGAAAAGGGGATGAATCTTCCTGGTGGAAGGAACGTCACCGGAATAGATTGTGTTTGGTCCAGGTAGTGTAGACTTTCGTTGGACAGGGAATCCCAATTGGATGTGTTTGGGTTTGTTTGTATGTTGTGGCAAGCATCTAAGAACTTTGACCTCCATCTAGGGAAGAACAAACTATTCGCGTCAGCGACGCCAGAACCTTGTTCACACCAAAACGTGTTGCAGCAGTTACACATACAACTGGAACATGTTCTGCCACAGGGCACTCTTTTGGTTTTGAAGTCGCGAAATTGCCGCCTTGACGTACACCTTTGAAAAGCATGCACCAGTAGTTGCAGAACACTTTGTCACAGGTCTACATGGTTGCAACAAAGCTAGTAATTTGCAATATCCCACATGGCAGGGTTCAAAAGGCTGGTAACAGAACTTTTGAAGACACTGACTTTAATTACACGTTTATACACTTTTAGTATTTGAGGTGACGCCACACTGGTTGCAACATGTTTGTTCCTGCCATAGCCTGTTGTTTTATAGATAGAGCATCTCTTGACTATGCTTCTGTAATTGTCCCCAACGTGTCTGTCGATCTGTCGATCATCACAAAGATGATCAAACAACTCCGTGCGGGCCCTTAATCAAACACTGCAAGCAGCTGCAAGGACAAACACATGACAATGTTCAAACACAACCACTTACATCCCGGCAAGTGAATTCACAAGGCTTGCGCCAGGGCTCCCCCGACTCGGACTCGGAAAGCCACAAGGAAATGGAAAAAAACAACTTACATCCACTTACAACCCGATGCGTGGGTCACTCACAACCCGATGCGTGGTTTGTTTGGCTGGTCAATGCGCTTGAAGAGTCTACAGTTGGTCTGTTCATTCCGCGTTGGTACTCATGGATTGTCACATCTGTTAGCGCACTCAGCAGAGGAATGCTCCCAAGGTCAGTATTATGATATTTATGCAAAAGTATGCAAAAGTCATCAAAAGTCATTTGTATGTTCACTTCAAATAGCATCAAATAGCAACAGTTCGAATCAGTTCGATGGGGTTTTGGTGTGTTACGGTAGTGGGTAACCACAGAAATTATCCTTCTGTAGAAGCCACAAGACAGGTGTTGTGCAAGAGTGACTGTGCAGCAAAGCTGCTGTGTAAACAGATTACCTATTTTGAAACAAATACAAAGCTTTGACAAAGGCCAATGATTTCTGAAACGACATCCAGATCCACCCATTATCCAGCTAGTTGTAACATTTGGATGTCAAACATGAATTTGTGAATGTTAACAACATTGTACTAGTACCACCCACTGCAAAGTACTCACCTCTGACAAATAAACAGTTATTTTTCCACTGAACATCCATCCATCCATCCATCCATCCACTGTTTGGTCTTGTCGCACGCCTCGGAGGTGGCCTCCGCCTCCGCGTCCGCGTCCGCCTCCGAGGACCGTGTGGGTCGACCGTCCTGGGTCCCCTCCCGAGTCGAACGTCGGTTTTTTCCACTGCCTTGTTTCTACTAGCGTCCTTGTTACTACATGTTACTACTAGTAAGGCACTTGTTCCTAGTAGCTTATTGGTGACAAACAAAACTTGAGGCCCTCACTTGCCAAGAGCAACTCCAGCTAGCTGGTGCTAGCTTTCGTGAGATCGTTTGTGAAGGTCGACCGGATTCCGGGAGAATTCACTGACTGCAGAGACGTTGCTACAAATGTTCATGGCGGATGTTCAGAGACGTTGGGAAACGCACCGATCACTGGCTCCTATCAATCACCTCGAACACATATAAAGCCTTTTTTCCAACTCCAACGCGAAGCCTTTCACGGGACTTTGAGTTCCACAACTCCTTGATGCCCCCAGAGTGAAGAATCATTCAGCCTGCGTCCGGCAGATGTGCCAGCGTCCGCGGGTTCCAACGCCAATGGAACCAAGCTTCCAACGCCCAAACGCACGAATCTGGGTGACCCCCCAAAAAAGTAAAACTCGGCTTGTGCCGCGATTGCATACGAGGGTGGGTCAAACATGTCAAAAACTTTAATTCTGGCATGAGCCTGCAACTGACAAAATCATCCTACAGTACATCTGTACAACCCTGTACAAACTCCGTCAGGAACGGGTGAAATGTCAACCCCCGTTCCTGAGTGCCTCAAAGCATCTAGAAAACACCGGTCGACCCCATAGACATTGAAGGTTGCACCATTGACAAGCTGTCTGAGAAGAACCGAAGATGTTCGGACCTTGCAGCGGAGGATGATGTTTGCCACAATTCGCAAACAGCTTGCCACTTGGCTTCGCAAGAACTCCACGTCAGGGACGAGGGAAGGCTGTCACCTTATCATCCATCCTGCGAAGCCACAGCGTCGAAGAAGGCAATGACAAGCGAAAGCCCACGTCCCGGGCAAAGGCCTGCGAGTTCGGCAGAGTGGCTCGGTGAGCTTCTGGGTCCGCCATCCACTTGCATCCAGGCGTGAGTTGTGTCAACTTCAGCTCGCCTTCCTTGGAAAGAGTGAAGAACATCTCAGGAAACAGATTTCATGTATTTCAACCCAGGAACACCATGGAACTCCAAAAAAACAGGGACCTGCAGCATTTTGGAGACTTGATCCGCAGGCTGCGGCTTGACTTACTTGCTTCAATGAGGAACAAGTAAACCATAGTAAACCATCCCAGACCAATCTCCCATAGTCAGTGTGGCTATTACCTTTCAACATCTTTCAACTCCAAGTGTCCGTTTCGGGCACATACGTGATCACTTCTGCCTTCTCAGAGATACTCACTCGCCGTGTGTGGCCGACGTTCGCCATCCGTGTGGCCGTTCGTTCTGCTCCGCGGATGGCACCGCCAAGGAGAGAAAGGGCGAGACAAAGGAGCCAAAGAAGGCTGAGAAAGTGTGCATGAAAATCGTTCAAATGGACCCAAAGACCTCAGGAAAAAAGCTCAGGAAAGAACCAAACCATCCCTTTGGCTGATTAAAATCGAAGAACTTGAAGGACGCATCAGTGCTGATGGATTGTTCTCGGCCCTTCAACAATTGCGCCGCAACATGCTGCTATGTAGAAACAACTTGTCTCCATGCTTGAACACCAAGTGCTGGATCGTTAAGTTTTGACCATGACACAATGAAATGGGTGTCAATTGTTTTAAGATGTTTTAAGAAAATGACACAAGCACTACGACAGCAGTTTGAGGATTCCATGCATGCCCTGGAGCACGATATAATTACATCGGGAACCTCTTGGCTCACCGACCGTAGGTCTTCGTTCGTCTGAGAATACCCCTTCAACAAATACCTCTTTTCTTCCTTTCCGTCACTGAGATGCACTGAGCAGCTCTCGCCCAACCAGTGCCCCAGCCTCGTACTCCTTGCTGATCATCAAATTGATCACAATAAAAAGCAAAAGGCTTCGTGCCTGCTCCTCTTGCGGATTGCCACTCCAACTTGGAGCCCCCTCTTCTTTCCCACTAAGCAGGAAAAGGACACCAAATCTATCATATATTCGATTGAATTATCTTAGCAAGTCTTAGGAAGCTTCGTTCTCCGTGCCTATCCCAAAACAACGCAAACAATGGTACGTAAAGTGTTGGTCTTGGTACTGTTTTGCCTGCTCAACAACGCCTGCTGTTTGACTGAGCGGTGTTGTCTGTGGCCGTCCAAAGCCATCTATAGACATTTTATAACATCAAAGGATATATATATAAATTGATTCGCTGAATTTTAACTAATTGACTCTCAAAACCTTAAGAACATGTCAAAAAAACACAGTTGCATTCAGTAGGCCCCACAAGAAAAGATCGCCACCTGTCGGGTCAGTTCTTCGACCGAACACTTGTACACGCACTCAGAGTCAAGCTCTGGGGCAACAGAGTCAACCTGTGTATACCAGAACAGAACAGTCGGCCGAGTCGGCTGGGAGATATTCACTGCACTCGTTTGCTAGCCGCGTCAGACGATCATGTTAGATGATCCCTGTTGATTGTTCATAGGCGGGTCAGGTTTTTCATGTTATAAGGCTTCATTCATGGAGGATGTTCGATGGGGTTTCGTTTTGATTCCCGATGTTTTCAGATGGGCTGCACGTTCGTCCGACGTGCACGTTCGGATCAACACCAGCCTCTTCACGTCCACGGGGTTCGCCACTTGAAGCCACATGGTTTTTGTGACCCAGGTTCGCCCAGCGTCCTTGTGTTCATGGCATCGCTTCGCACAGGTGAGGGCCTCGTGTCAGATGCGAGTGCCACGTGATCATCCGAGTGCTTCCACAAACAGTTCGTAGTTCGTAGTGCTGTAGCGGAGGCTAAGGTTGGTCAGGTCCTGAAGAACATCCTGGATGAATTGAAGAAGCTCTTTTGCAGGCTGGAGCTAGAAAACAGGACCTCTGAATGAAGGTATCTTGAATGCGCTCGTCATCCCGCAGACGTGCATTTATGTTTCCTTGAACAATGATTGTCTGAAGCCACCACCTAAACAAGTACTCCTGGTTCACGACAAGCATGGCCAAACATACAACATCATATAATCCTCCCAAGCACCTTGGTGGATAGACTGCCGGGCTGGTCCATGGACTGACGTGTTTGGGCAGTTTCTCTATTCAAGACTTCCTCCTTCAGTTTGGAAACATGCTTGACATACCCTAACACTCCATGGGACGTCTGTTCACTTGGCTACATTGACCCCTGAACTACACCCATGCATCTACATATACCAGTCAGATCTGGGATTTGGACCCACACGTTCTCATTTGGCTGCTTGCCTTCTTGGCCATTTTGGAGGCGTCGGCCAAGCGCCCCCAATCCTGCGAGGACCCCCCAAGCACAGTTCATCTCGAAAGCAATCGCTGCACTCAAAGTTCAAAGAGGACTTACGAGGGCCCGTTAAATTCCGCAAGGAACCCCTAACCGACCACTGGCTTCAAACACAACATATCAGAACAACGCAAGACAAAGCAAATTTGTCCAAAAGCATGGTTCCTTCAAGTGCGGAAAACATGTGGTGACTGCATAGAACTGTAGGTCAACTTTCGGACCAGCACTGTTGTCTTTATGACTCCAGTGCAACAGAAATGGACAACCGACCACGGGCATCCAAGACTGATAAATATATACATTATAGGAACATACACACTACAGTACATCACACTACTAAATCAAGGACTTCAGCCTTTGAGGCCTCCGACTACTAGGCTCAAAGAGCATGACTGGTGGAGGACCTATAGATTCTATAGGAAACCAATGGGTGCCAACTCATGGGTGCCATCGACACTTGGTGGGCGCTATGCTGCAACGAGCCTCGGCCCCAAGGGGCCGGAAGTCTGCCATCGGCACTGGGAGAGACACGCGTGTTTCTTTGGGAGACAGCGGGTTGAACCCTGTGTAGGTGGAATCCACTTGGAGAAGCCAATTGAACAAAACATACAAGAACATGTCTGGGATCCCAAACCAGGTGCAGGCTGGCCAGCGTGTGCCAACAAATGCCTGCGCAGCTGCACCGCTCGAAGCAACTCAAGGTTTTGGTTAAAACGCGGCACTTTAGAGTTCAGGGCCAACCTCATGGTCCTGCTTTCAGTGGTGTGATCGTCCCCTTTGTAGTTTTCGTTTCTGTAATCCGTGCTCGCTGGTTTCACTAGGTTTTGAATGGTGCAACAATGCCGCAGCTCTAGAGCTTGACTTTGAAACTCTTGGCACATCATGACCTATTCGCGCCCTTTTTTACTTTTGGGTGGCCTCCAATGACAGCAGTCGTACAGATGTGGTTCCCAGTGTGTGGGGGCTGATGACGGGGTGGTTGATCATCTTTCAAATTCAGATTTCACAAGGCAAGGAGTCAAATTGAACCTCGGGTTCCAACTTCAAGCCCTAGAAGGTGAGCTTGTGCAAGCTCCAACCCTAAGAGCTCAGGTGACGAGCAGCCAAAAGGCATCGAAAGTTCGATCTGAAGCTCTGAGGCCATGGCATTCGTTGGAGTCGAACCGAAGTCTTCGCATTTGCAGCGACGTCTTCGTTGTCTTGGAGACCCCCACTTGGACCGGTCTATAAGACTAGGTGTGGGGGAGTCAACAAACCTGATTGACGTGATCTGAATACACCCACCCATACATGGGAACCTCCCCCAAGATGTCATTTAGATTGCAACATGCAGCCCCCCAAAGCCACTGCGAAGGAATACCATCTCCCCCCACTTTCGGGTTCTGCGCTGGTCGCGGGGAAAGTCCACAGTTGTTGCGCTCCTTCGGTCCCCGAAGGGCAGCACCTTCGGCACACCTGCGGGCAGCTCGCTTGGCCAACTCCTGACAGATACGAGCTATGCCACGTCGGAACCAGATGGGCTGAGAACCAGTTCAGTCCAGAGTACTGAGTCAGAACCTCCGGGTCACGAAGTGGGTGAAAGAACACCCCAACGAACGGAACTCCTGCAGAGCCACTCCAATGAAAGGCTTGGTGAGGATTCGCCATGCAAAGAAAAACTCACGCACCACTAAAGGCTGCAAAGACGGGAAAGAACCAAAGGCACCCTGGAATAAACATGAATAATAAACAAAACATCGAGTTCCTGAATTGGCCACAGAAACCAATCCCATGGCACACGGTGCTTTGTTCACACCTTGACATCAAATCCCAAGTCCATCCATGTGCTTTTTGAGAACATGCAGCGGACCCAGGCACAAGTCATGTGCAGGGAGGTCTTATGTCTTCAGTGACTTGACATGAGCCATGAACCCACCTCTGGTGGATGGGACTAAAGGAGTTTTCTGACCAAAACACAGGGCGGCTGTTCGTGAGATCTGCAGAAGGACAATTTGCCCTCATGAATTGTCTCCTTTTATCCACAAAGCTTGATGAATAAAACTGGCATGCCTAGGACTTTCACGAACAGGTGCCTTTGCCGCCTTACCACCCACCAACATTTGTGGGGATGACCCAACTGTTGCCCCGTTGCCTGGGGGAATCATAAATGGCTTGGCTGCTTCCGGACCGAGTACCAGCGGAGGATGGATATTTCATTTTGTTTGGCCTCCCTGAATTGGAAAAAGGAACATGGTCTAACCAACACTAACAAAAGATCCATGCAGTTGCACTATAAGGAGGGTTTTTCCCTTCTCTGCAAAGCAATCCCATCTTCTACCCTCACTCTCCGTGACCTCGGCGCTGGTCGCCGCCATCGCCGGTCCTTCGCCTCGGAGGCCGTCTGCATGGCCAAGTCCGTGTCACCGGACAAGGCCGAGCACTGCGACGCCTGCAAGAGCGCCAAGACCTGCCGGTCCCGTCCGGGCCGTGCATCGGATCGGCGAGGACAGGCGATGTTTGCTGGGGTCCGGCGTCGTGCAGGGTGGATGATGGTGCTAGTGAGAATTTGTCAGGATGTTGTGAACACTTGTGAGAATTTGACTGCTAAATGTCTTGGCTGCTGTGGTGGTGCCACTGTGGTTTTTTCTTCCGGTTCTCTTGTTGCAGTCGGGTGCGCGCGCTGCTGAGCATGGGTTGAAGATGACGTTAACACAATCCGCTCGGTTCTCCTTTTCTCCTGCTCGTAACTCGTGTTTCATGTCAACGCAGGATTAAGGAACCCCGATTGGTTTGGACCGCCTTGGGTCCTCCTTATTATAGGTACTGATTACTATAGAAGACCTTCCAGCCACTGATGTTGGATTTCACCAATCCGTCAATCTATAGTTCCAATTTTACAGTCGTTCATGACCTCATCCTGTCTTGGCTCTATAAAAAGCACCAAATCCAACAAAACCCCTTAGAAACATCTTCAAGATAAACTAACTAGCGTAACTAGCCAAAAAATTGAATACTATGTCAATCTGCCCAGGGGGTTGTTCATAATCTCTCCATCCATGATTCATGCCCCTCAAGTAATTTGGTCTTTCCCCTGGCGTAGGAAAGATGATCCACGCCCCCCCCGAAATAACAAACCTCGGCGCAGGGAGTTGATAATTCAGTGTTCACACCACGTTAATCTGTCTATCTTAGGGGCAGCTTCTTTCCTCTGGTGATCATTTTTGGGGGACTTCACCGAAAATTGCCCTGTGCATTTCCAGGTTTCCTCCGCACTGCAACGACGTCCATCTCCAACCTTGCCTCCTGATCACGGTCCAGCAAATCACGATAGAGCTGCCGCGCCTGCAGGGATATGAGACTTTGAGATTCAAACGCAAATTCACACAATGTTGGGATCCCCCTGCGAGTCATACGGTGAGCTGAGGTTGTGTAAAACCCCTCTACCTTTCCCTATACCACTTTTGACGTTATCTTTTTTTCTTCCTTATTGTTTTGCAGCACTTTGACAAACTGCACTAAATGTGGTGTGTGGAACCTTGCGCGCAAGAATACATTGGGCACACTTCATTCCAACTACGCCCATGTGATGGCCTGCCTACGGAAAGGTGCTTTAGGTTCGCTGTGTTATGGTTTTTGTTATCGTGTCGTGTTGTTATCGGTTTCATGCCTAGTGCAAGTTGGAAAACCATGCGGCACAACAATGCTGTAGCACAAGGCTCTGTCCAAGCTAATACCCACCAAGAGCAGTCATGCATTGACCCTGACAATTTGGAACAGTAGTAGGGTTTCTGTTTGTGTGTGTGCATGCATTTTCTTCACACCACTTCTCGCATGTCAAGGGTGTTCCATAGTTCTTTCTTCCTTATCGTTTTACGGGGGATTGAGCATGCTTCCGGAAATAACGGACATGCGAATACTACAGTAATTTCTTACATGTTTTTTCAATACTCTCTCAGCTTGTGTTACAGGTTTGGTCAACCCATCCGGCCGGAGGACACGGGTTGGGGGGGATGTTCTGAGGAGATTGGGCAAAAAGTCGCCACCAAAACCATCGCCCCCCACATGTCCGGTCTTCTCCCCACCCACAACCGCTCCGGTCACCTGCCCGGCCCTTCCGAAAAACTCGTTCAACCGGACGAGGTTCGAACTCCGATGCCTGCAAGGCAGCCTCTCGGGCCTCCGACAACGAATGGTTCCGCATCTGGCAGTCCTCGGTAGGCCATCGACGCGGCGCCGCCGCCGGGGCGCGGTGAAAGCGACGTGGAGACGGCGTTGTCCGTTTCTCTCGGTTGAGTCACGGGTGTTTAGTCGCTTCAGTCTCTGTATCTTCAGCAGCTCAGCCGAGTCGTGGGTGTTGAAGATGTTGAAGAATCTATGGATGCAAACCCCGTCATGTGCAGGATTGGAACAGGTTGGAACTTGGTCATGCGCTGCTTGCAAAGTCATGTGTACATGTCTTGCCCACATGAGTACAAAATATACAGCAATGTTGCAATATTGCCTTTGCAGCAAGGCCCTTGTCAAAATTGGCAAAGGGGAAGCTGGCTGTGCCTTTGGGTCAAGCCATCCTTATCTGGGGATGGAGGTGGATGACTTCTTCATCCAGACTTCTCGCTTGAACCACTTGCAAACCAACACATCTCACGTCCAGCATGACCTGAGAAAAGACACACACCGGCCCCACACCAGGTGCGATCTGACTGCATCTCCCAGAATCTCCCAGATGCGATTTCTCCGCCAATCAGCCTTTCTCCGCCAACGATCCACCCCCTTTTCACAAGCCCAACATCGATCCACCCCTGGCCATCTCTGCGGAGCCCTCCGCAGGTCTACAAGAACACACACACACACGCCGCCGAGTCAGCTGAGCCCAAGCAGCAGCCATCAGCTGCAACGCGGCGGCCTCGTGAAGCACGGGCGCCCAGTGGGTCACACAACTGGCGCCATTGGCAAAAGCTCCCAAAAAAGGGGCAGTCTCTGTATATGGTGTCTATAGAATGAGTGGCAACAGGAAAAAACCTCTACAAAAGACTGGTGATATGCTTAAGAGGCTGCGCATCCGCAGTTGCGACGTCTATTCATTCTCGGACTCACCCAAGTCTTGGAGTCTTGGAGCAACTATATATGGAAAATTATGGAAATAGATTCCAACAGAAGTTCAGAAAATTTGGAATAAATCTAATCTCCTTCCCGAGGGGACTACAATCCCTACCCAAGTGACTATCTTCGTCTTGAAGTGAAGGGCTCACCCCCAACCCATCATGTTCCAAAATCCAAGTGCCAGTTGACAAGCATGGTCAAACTATGCTGTTCTCAGGCTGTTCTCCAATTCAATAGACATTAATGGACCATATAGGATTTGCCGGTAAAGGCAGCTGATCTCCGATGTGCAGCGGCTGTTTCACGAATCCATGCAAGCCTTCCTGAAAGGTGAAGATGAAGCAGGGCATTGTCCGTTTGATCCTCCAAAGGAAGAATCTAACCTGCAATCCATACGGCGACATGCACTATTCTGTTTGTACATGTTTCGTACTCGAAGCTGCGATGAGAGGAGGCGCCACTAGTCGAAAAATACACAAACCAGTAGACATAACGACAAGCACATGCCCCATGCCCAATGCAGAATGGTTCCCGTACCACCCATCTCCACGACATACTCTCCACCCGCTCATGTTCCTATATAAACCTACCATCAGCGCCAAACCTGATCACGCCCTGACCAAGAACCGCCTTCTCAGGGTAGCTCCGCAAATCTCCAGAGATGGCTGCGGCCTTTGCCAAGGCTTGAAACGAACTGGAGTTCTCCCTGGTACAAACATGTAAAAACTCTGTACTGCATCAGCAAAAACCATGCAAATACCACACATATTGTTCGATTCCACTTTCAAGGGGATGGATTGCTAACTTAAATATGTAGATATTGGTAGTCGCTTCTCGGTCTGTTGCTTTGCGAGTTGGGACCAATAACACCGTGTTTCCGTGATACGATTGGTTCTGTGGCTGGCTTGGGATGGGTTGGGATGAATAATATAAAGAAACAAAAAATTGGTCGTTACCGGAGGCATTACCAGTGGATACCTGCCACATACAACTGCTTGTGTACCCTAGCCTGTGTATGCCTATGTTCCTGGCGTCATATTTCCAGGGCATTGGGGATTGGAATGACAAGTCAGTACGCTGCGGGGCTTAACACCAACCACAGCATGGACATTTACACAACAAACAACTATGCCGAAACGCAGTAATCATCCGCATTGACTAGTCCAGAATCACCTTCTAAAAGCGCAGTCGATGTCCAAACACATCGACATGTTCATATAGAAATCCATGTAGAAGTTCAGTCCAACCATCCATCACCACCCTCCCTTCAACGGGTCCCTCCGCGGACCCTCCGTCGACGATCCCGACGTCCCGGGCCTCCGAGGCCGCCGCGATGGCTCCGTTGAAGTCTTGAAGCTGCACTGACAAGCGACAGCGCAGCCGCAGCCTCACCGCACGGAACGGCGGCCATGACGATGGCTAGTGACTAGTGCAGCAGCAGCAGCAGCAGCAGCAGCACAAACAGCACCATGACCACCCAAAACAATTCCTTGCGTGGGATGGCTCAGAGTACATTGCTGATGACCCACAGGGCCAAAGGTGAAGAATTCACAGAAACATGTCAGATTAACGACGCCAGCCGGTCACCCGCCCTGTTCCTATGTCCCACCGTCCCACCTGGTTCAGAAGGTATGTGGATTCCAAGGGACACTAAAACAAATGACTTTTTATAGACGAATAGGACTATAAAACATATAAGGAACCTAATAGCGATGGCCTCCAACCTACAGTAATTAATATGAACACCCTGAAAAGCCAGGTCATGACCCACTCGACGTCGTCCGGGTGAACCCACCAGTCCCTTCGGCGGTCGGTGCTCCGGGCTCCCCGACGCTCTGGCCTGGCCGGGTCGGTCGCCGTGCTCTTGCAACAGGCTCGCCTGGCCCCGTTGCTCGCGCAGTTTCGGCGTTGTCAGAGTTCTGCGGCGCATGGACTACAGTGGTTTCAGAGCAGTTCTGCGGCAAGTTACCCCAATATGTCGGTGGTGTCTATGGGACCCCATCCAAAAGACATCTTAGATGCTGGCACAGCATCTACTCTGAAACCACTGTAGGGGAATCTATGCCCAGGGCGAAAAATCTATGCCCAGGGAATCGATATTCAGGATTCAATATTTCATGTCCAATGGATTGATTGGAGTGGTTGGGCACTTTCAAAGCCAGTATGCGGGTTACAGCATCTGTGAGTTCAACCTGTTTATGTATAGAGTGAACAGTACAAAGCAATTACGGATATATAATGGATTTGTGTTGAACGTTGCGCCGTGACTGGCCGGCTGAGGTATACCAAGCAAGGAATACAAGCGGGACCCAAACGCGGAAGGTGAACCAAGTAGACGGAAGAAACGAGGTCCCATGAGACACCCGAAGTAAACCAGCATGAAGGTCAGCATGGATTCAACCCCGAGCTGTTTCGTGCCTTTAAGATTTGGAATTGACCTGCAAAGGGATCCAGAACCCAAGACAGTTCAAGTTGGCCTGGGATGATGGCTGTGCCAAAACCATTCTCGATTCCAAGGAAATCATAAGAGTTGTCATATTGTCGTCATGTTTTCTTTTCAAACAAGTTTAAGCAACACCAGCTTTAGGGTCCGTTTCCTGCCAGTGTATCTGGCAGATATGCTCCAGGACCCGCCGTACTACACGCCTCCGTGATCCATCGTTGACAGTACGATGGACGCATGCGGCCGTGGCGGTGCCAGCGCCACCCCGGCATGAAGCTTTGGCCTCTCTGATTTGGATTCCTCTCAAATAGAAAAGCCTCTCAACTTGTCATCCCATGGCTCATACCCCAAAATATATGAACCAAAACACATGGATCCAGGGGGAGCATAGTCTGTTTCTCCTGGTGTTTACATGTTCCCAACCATTCCAACCATGGTGATATGAACAATTCCGATCCCTTTGAATCACATGTTCCCAGTCCAGGGATGTTCCCACAGGGTGCAGGGATTGGTGCGTAACACTTCGAGTTGCAACTCGTCACCTGCTGCTGGGCAAGCTTGGCAGCCTGCATAGCATGGTAGGCTGCTCCGGATTTCGCTTGTTTGTCGTGAAGTAACCAAAGAAAAAACATACAAGTGTCGCCAACGAAAAGTCCTCGGACTTGGGGGGAAGTACACTTTTGAGGTCTGTTAATTGTCCTGACGTCCCTCACTAGCTGGGGCCTGAGCAGTTGGAAGTTTCGTTTCGACCATCAAATCCTGGAAACAGTCGAGTCCTGACCAGCATTGCTTAGCTGATCATCGCTGGGGGAAAAGATACTCGAGGATGTTCGGATGTTCCGGATTTCCTCTTTGATCCTTTTTGCACATATCTTAACACACCCTACATCACCCTACTGTATAAGATCAACAAACCATCAACCAGCGACATTCGGAATCTGTTGTTGTGCCGCCTCAGGGGACGCTGGGTTTGGGAGATTCGAAGCTCCTACAAGTAGCAGCTAGCTAAGTCAAGGTGCACATGCACACAGTACCAGGCTTTCAACCATGTCCTATATTTGTATACATGGCCGTTAGGAAATGGATTCGGCCCTGGCCCTGGCGGGTTGCTTGTTGATCTGCCCAATCCGCAAAAAGGTAAAAATTGGAACTCCTGGGTCTGTGAAGCGGGGCAACATTTATATACACTGTTTTTGATTTGGTCCCTGGTCGAAATTGAAGGCCACATGAACATACATGAACAACATCTGTTCCCAAGTATGCACAGATTATCCTCTTCATCAACCCATCCAACCACCCGTCCAACCACCGTCCGTTGGCGCCTCTCCAAAGTCCCCGCTGTGAAGGTATCCCAAGGCCAACATGTCTAGGGCCACCGCCTCAACAGGGATATGACCCGATTGGAGTGGCCTCCGTGTCCAGGCGTCCACAACTGGCATGGAGCAACTGACATGTTACTGGCATGGTTAGTGGCCTGTCCAGTAACCCTTTTGTTTGTTTATACTTGTACTGGTACCCGGTACCTGGTAACATAGCTACCGCTACCTGTGTGCGACGCTGCTTGATCTGCTCAAATCAGGCCGGTTGCTTGACACCGGGGGTTTAAACACGGTTAACAAATCACTAGGGATGCACGTCAGCGACACCAAACACATGTCCGTCCAGGAAATATGCTCGGTCCATGAAGGTCGAGGAAGTCTGCATGCTCTAATCTCCCTGACGACAGTTTCAATGGGCAGACTGGGCACGCTGCCAGCCACATCCACATCCCTTTTCTTGATCTTCACTGGGCAAAAAGAATGGCCTCTTTTTTGGTTGTGGCCTCCATATGGCATTGTTGTGACGAGCTGTCAGGGAGGTCGATCTTGGTGGCAACATCGACGTTGGCCTCCTTCATCTCGTGGCCGTTCACTGCAAGCATTTGACACCTCATCGCTGATTACTGATGCACCTGCTCTCTGTCATTCAATGCTCACGTTTTCGACGGTCTCCAGGTCCTTTAGCGCAAAACTACTGCTGAGTGCCCACGGGCTGTGCTGCAGAGTGCCAGAGTTCCGAGGCACGTCAGGATGCTGGAATTTGACATCTTCATGCCAACACCGTAAGCAAATTGTTGAGAGCATGAACACAACTTTGTGATCCTCATCCACATTGAAAATCATGAACAAATGTCAAATCCCTACCTCTTCCTTGCTTCTACTTCGTCCCCGCCGTCCCTGTTTCTTGGCTGGTCTGATTTATACCAACCTTCTTTTCAGAAACGAACCGCTCCTGCCGCTCTACCCCACACGTCCGGCCGTGCGCCTGGCCCCGCCGGTCGTTCGCTTCTTGGAAGCGTTCGAAGGCGCCCTGGGCACACGCGAAGGCCCGGGAGAAGTCCTGGAGTCGGAGTCGTGGAGTCGTGGGATGTGTGGAGTTGGAGACCATCGGTGGAGAGTGCTAGTCGAGTTGTTAGCGGTTGGAAACCATCGGAACCACAAAGGTTTCTAGCTGAACTATTTCTGTGATACGGATGGTGAGACTTCTGGAAAGTAGAAGGCACGAGAAACATGACACTCCTTTAGCAGTCTCTGCTAGTCTCTGCTCATCCGCATGTTGAGTGAGCCATACTCACTCACACGCTTTGTTGAAGGACAAAACCCAGACCCAGGCAAGAAAACAAATAGCATTCTTGCGGTTGTTGTTTGTTAAGAGTATTTATTGGGAGTTGGGAGGATACTTTAGAACGCGACTAATGTGTGACAGTCTAAATCATGTGTGCACATGTGTGCACCAATCCCATGTGGAATTCAACATCTGGTGGAAAGTTCCTACTGTGACAGTGAGTTGTAAATTTATTACATATCCGAAAATATTGCAATGATGCTATCACAAATGTTGGCTTTGTCAAAGCTCCTGATATATTTCGGAGGATGCTCATCCTACCCTTCCCAAGGCCCCTCTTAAATGTTGGCAGATCAAAGAGACTCCCAGGACCCGCCGGTTTTGGGCCGTAGACATCTCCTTGGCGATAAAGTAGGCTTTCATCAAGATCTGCAAGACACCCTCAGCACAGGCGCTCCCAGTCCAGTCCAATCCCACCTCTCCCATGTTTTCCAAATACCTCTCCCTGAGGATCGAAAGTTAGCTCTATATGCTAACATTTGGGGTTGTGTCTTCTGGGGCTCTCCGACCTCACCCTGTGAGGCCCGACCTCAAAAAACGAGATCATACCAGAACCCAAAAACCACAAAACCACAGAACCCAAAAACCACAAAACCAACGATCCCAAATTCAATTTCGTCACGGGTTGTCACGCTGGAGTTCGACAATGACATCATTTTTTAAGGGACAAAATAGACCAATCACGGTCTGTCACGGTCTGTCACGGTTCGTCACGCCCTGGTATGCTTGGTTCTTGGGATTTCATGGTCTTATCCTCCGACAATGATACTGGAATTGTATATACATTTCAGGTACCCCAATCTGTGATTCGACAACGTCTTCAAATAACACGATCAATAGAAACGTATGCATATCCTGAGATCATTTCTATTTGTGACCTATGTGTGGTCATGGATCGTCAGGGTCTTGATTGAGGGGGCGCTAGGGCCGCTTGATTTCCCGCAAAACGCTCTGGGGTTCCCTGCTGGCTGAGCTGAAAGACCGCAGGGCTCCTGAAACGAACTGGCCATGTCCGGTTTTGGGGAAGGTTCTCGCGTCAGGCATGCCCATCTGCATGGTTCGGAAACACCTGAAGTTGATCTCTCACGTGTGCACGCAGTGCACACTGCACACCGAAATATGCAGACTTATGGCGTATGCGTATGATGACAAATCACAGCAGAGACCCCAAACAAATGGGTTTGGTATGGGGTCTCTGCTGTGAAGCAGTTGGTAAGGGCTCTCAATCTCCCTCGATTGCTCGTCCGCCTCTCTCTCTCTCTCTTTCTTTCTTTCTGGGCAGGAGTTCGAGCAGTCCTCCATGTAGATCTGCATGGCTTCTTCGGCTGCTTTTATTGCACCGTCTGTGTCCTTCCCAGCTAGCGTTCAAGAGTGCAGTCAATGTGGAATCGAGTCGGTGCACGAAGGGTCAAACATTGTTTGTAAAATGTCAGTTACCTGAACACACACAAACAAGGAGAAAAAAAAGCAATTACTGTATCCAATCTCCACATCTGGAGTAACCCTCAACTTCTGACCCTAGGGGATTGGTGATGTAGTCTTAGCCGATGAAAGATTACCTCATGGCCCATCGACATGGTTTTTGTTCCCATCCTTGGGGCACGAACGGACACAAGGTGCTGGTGCTGGAGGTCACTTCTTCACAACATGTTCACGAACATCTGCGTCATATGATGGTTCTTCCTTACTTAAGGTTCTTGGGTTCAATTTTATGTCCAATGATAGATGAGAGAGGGGTCTTCCGGGGATCAATCATCAATTCCCGACATGGACCACACCTCCAAAGCCAGCATCCAAGCTGCAAGGCAATGCCTGGCTCTGGGCGGAGATGAAGTCTGTCTGCTCTGAGATTGCTCAGCAAACAAGAAAATCCTTGTTTTGACACAAACTGCGCAGTCGCTTGTGATGATTTATCCAACTTCAACCGGTCCCGACTCCATCCCAAAGACTCACTTGAACGCAGGGCGATGTTTTGCCCGAGTCTTAGACCTTACCCCAACGAACCTTTTAACAAAACAACCCAAGTCTCAAACCTTGTCTCTGTTCACAGCACTGGTCGTTTCTCTCCGAACACGGGTGGTTCTTCCACCGGTGCCACCCGTCTCAGCGGTGCCGAGGTGCAACTCAAATGCCTCCAGCCCTCGCCGTCGGGCCTTCGCCGAAGGCGGGTGAGACTGCGAAAGAAAAGGGCCCCCCCAAGTCGTCCGAGCCTTCGCATTCACGGGAATGTTCAGAAACTGAGGAATATCCACTTTCTAGCAAAACTTGTTAATTGATGTTAAAATATGTTAAATCTGTTGGTGGTTTTTCATCCCCACTGGCTTAGTGGGTTGGTGGCGGTCGATATTTATCTTACAAAACGTCTTACAAACTATACGGGTGCGGCTTTCTGTCTGACAAAAGAAAAGCATCATGATCATATAAATATAAAATAGTATCATACTCAACACATATCATCACCATCATCCTCATCCTCATTCCAACTTCCCCACCGGTTATCTTTCGCTACCCAGCAGCGTGACCCGCACTCCAGCGCTGTCGAGTTTAACCAACCGCGGCGCCACTCGCCTTCCGAAACAGTGCCAAGGCTTCTCGGCCAGCATCAGCTGCCCCGTCCTGGGTGGTCTGAAAATCGGACCATGGACATCCATGGACACAGCCCCAAAAGGGTGGTGGACTGTCAAATGATCGTCCCAAAAAGGCAGGTTCTGAAGATCGATCGCTGGTTTCGACAGCCCTCTCCCGTCATCAGAACCAGCATAGAGTGGGAGTTCTAGCGGTTGTCTCTGTGAGAGAGTTCCAATTTGTAAGTCGAAAATGAAAAAACTTCATGAAGAGGCCACACGTTGTAGCATGTTGTAGCCAATGTTCTAAGAAATCAATGCGCACAGCCGCCGATAAGCCCAACGACACGGTTTTCGAACATTCAGGTGTGATCCGTGTCATCTGGGATCTAAGTATGATTCATGACGGCATAGCAGCTTCCCTCATGTGTATCCTCCCATCACATAATTACATTCTAACTAAATGACTCCAGCACAAAACATGCCTCTTCTCGCGATTCCAAGATATTCCAAGGCTTCCCGGTCATCCAATCCCACCAAGGCTCCAAGAGCCCCGCGAGTGCTCGAGCACACGCCTCGGGTTCGCTGCTGCGCGGAACAACCACCGCTGAGTCGCACGACGCCCCCACGGGTCTGGGCTCGGAGGTCCACATGGATTCCACACACGTCACCAGTTGCTTTCGTCTCCGAAGTCCGGTCTGTGTACGAAAGGAATCGGAATGACAGGTGCTCTCACTGTGGAAGGCGCTCTCTCTCTCTCTCTCTTGCGGTCTTTCCTTTGCGCTCTCTCATGCGGTGATCAATATCATCCATCGAGCAAGGACACAACCAACGTCGAGTCGCAGCAAACATTCTGATCTGGAGAGGATGGATGTAGCGATGCAAACGTGCTTCTCCTCTCTCTCTCTCTCTAACGGCACTTTTGTCACCACTTTCCTCTGCTCCAATCGTGGCTGCTCCAGCTGTGCCAACCTTCCCAGCCGTCCCGTCCTCGGCGGAGTGGAGCAAGAGCTGGAATAGGCAGATGTTTTTTCACGTCAAGGACTTTTACCAATGAACATGCATGGATTCCACTTCGGTTTCTCCAGAAAGCTCGCTTTTCCGGGATGTCCCTTCAATGTATACCCAGAACAAACAGATCCTTAACAAAACTCACCGGCGGATTTGAACCCGACCTGAGGCTCGCCCGGCTCGCCCACCTGGGCCCTGTGGATCTGTGGGGTTTTAAACTTCTCCCTCCATATGTCCACAATGATCCACATATCCACCACATATATTCACATACAGTATCCATATATATAAATAATATCGTCATATACCTATAGATCGAGAATCTAGCAGCGTTTATTTCCGAGTCTGTAGGTATTATCCACGTGGATATCTGAGCCTCCAACCTCCGACCGTTTGCGCGGTTGTGACGACCATTCCGCCAGGTTGCTGCCTTTGGAATCGCTCCAACCGCTCCATGAAGAGCCTATACTATGGGCACGGGCGGTTGAAGGCCCGTACGTGCGGGGGCGGTTGAAGACGTGGGGCCAAACAGTTGGTAGGAAATGGATGTGGATTCATCTGTCCCGCACAGACAGGCAAAAATAGCATCAAATAACCAATGCATAGTAGTGCTGAACAGCAATCTCTCAGGTGAGTTCAAGATACCAAACACATTCGACATACAGTATCCGATCTGAAGTGTTTCTAATTTATTCATTGCTTCTCCCACTTGTCCCAGATCCTTGTTGTGCTGAGCCATCCTATTGGGGATTCCGCAACTCAATGAGCAGGACAACATGATGTACAGCGTTCCATAAAGAAGAATAAGAAACAGGAGACAGGCAGCAAGTTGCGAAGAGTGATGAGTATACAAATAGGGTTCAACCATCAAAAATGTCAGCCAGATTGTTCTTGACAGAATTGCAACAAGACTCGAGCAGTAATACGATGTAATATATATGATATAATAACCTTTGAATACATTGCGCGGCACATTGTGGGTCTACCAGTTACTACATGTTATGTCATCTTACAGTAAATCTGAGGGGCTCCAAGTCATGAAGACATGAAAAATCCCGTCTGCCTTCGACTCCTC